>OZ026823.1:11748281-11870100 GCA_964023185.1 Macaria liturata | reverse complement strand
GGGCAGCGCGAGGAAGTGGCCACAAAGGGTCTCGCGGATATCTCTCGTCCGCGCTGATTGGCACACAATGGCGAGTTAACTACGTGTCGCAGAGGTGGCTCCACTACTGACCGGAGCGATACCGGTGACCCGCACGGACCTCACACTAAATAGACACTCAGATAAGAACAGGAACAGACATCTTTGTTACAAGTAATTATTATTTTTAAGGAAACAGCAGGAATAAAACAGTATTTTAAAAGAGATAAATCACTGACCACATTCGGTAAGGATGGAAAACGTTTCACTCGTCGTGATCATGATTCTCGGCGACAATGTCCTAATTCTAATGAAGTCGGCCTTCGCCTTGCCTCTAATTGAGAAGTCACGGAAGTCACTACCGAACTAACTAAATATCAGTAAGTACACAGTCATAATACAGATATCCTGAAGGCGAGGCACAATCCCATAGTTAATAGGTAGTTTGTATTGTGACCGTAGTTTAAAAAAGTCAACTGTAAAAAAAAAAAAAATTGTAACGCTTACATACAGATGATCATTTTTTATAAAAAGCCAATAGTGAAAAGGCATTCAAAATATGCAATACAATACACGTGACTGATTATTATGTTATTTCCACCGCTGTAAATTATTAGATTGTTAGAATATCGGCGCTCGGTGTAGGTATTTGCATAATGTGGTGACCTTGACCTTCCTTAAACTTACCGACACCCTGCGACCTTGATGTAAACAAGAAAGAAGTTATAAAATATACGGACGACTTACAGCGGCCTGTATTATAATATTAGACGTTCATAAATATATATTTCTGTTAGTTTCTAGGATATGAGCATCTGTTTTGTTGATGAGTGTGTAACGAAATCGGTGTTTTTTAAACCTTAGCAAAATCTTAAGTACCTATAAGACCATATGCTATCAAATCTTATTCTAACTACTTGGGTAAACAATTAATATCATTCAAGTGCGTATTTGGACTGTATTTATGAAAAGAGTAATGAAAAAATGTATTAATTTGACCTTGTTTGGACTCCCTTTCCCCGCGAACTACAATCTAACGATCTTCAAAGCGAAACTGAATGTACCGTCCAACCTAGACCATAATGCCTGCTTAGTATCAAACCAAATGAATAATTCATTCAAGTCAAGTACAAACCTATTTCTGTTAAAAAATAAAATGATCAGTAAAGTTAAGCCACAGACTGGCGACATTCCAGCCACTGGGTTTACGTCAAACATTGTAAACGCCACCATTAGGCACGGAACAAGCTGCCAAGGTGAATGTGCATATACGAGCTTGAGAAGATTACACAAATATCGCTTTGAAGTCTGTCTGTAGGCGGCCTAAATATACTCGCCGAGGTATATGTACGTACATAGTTATATGCAAACAAGGTATTACTTTGGCGCTTAGTTTTGCATAATACCAATTGCCAACCGATCTTTGGATAGGTGTTTACGTATTAGTTAAATTGACCTTGCACGATAAATTAACTGATTTGGTTCATTCAATAAAGAATCATTTGATTTACTGTTATTACTATCAGCTGTGTGCGTGACTGACTGTGAATAGTTAGTCGTAATTTGGACTTTAAATTTAAAGTTTTGCAATTAAGTATCTGTTTTTTTTAAATTTGGGGCTATGACTGCATGTTTGAAAAAAAAGTATTATTTTTTTAAACGGAAGTAGTTATTATTTTCTTTGTTGATATTATTATTGGTATTCATTTATATACAACTATTTTTATTTTTTTTACAATATATGTATGTATAAAAAAAAACAAATAAGTATCATAAAAAACTTAAAACTAGTGATGCCGCCGGTAACGGGGCAGGACCCAAGCTACCGGTGGTACGGCTACAGAGAAAGGAACCTCCGGACAATATGCGCCGTGTCAAGGATCACTGCCTTCTGTATCTGGCCCTTAACCCAACCTTCCAAGGAGAGCCTCTTAAGGTGTTGATCGAGGCTCTTCGCTATAAGACCGTTCACCAAAACGACTATCGGGACAATCATCGTCGAATCAACATCCCACATGGCGGTAATCTCATGTGCCAAGTCAAGGTACTTGCTGACTTTGTCCTTCTCGGCCTTCACGAAATTCTCGTCATGTGGTATGGTGATGTCAACAATAACTGCCCGGCGCTGGGGCCGGTCCACTATCACGATATCAGGCTTATTGCAAGCAATAGTCCTGTCCGTGATAATGGGTCGGTCCCAGTAGACCAATGCACGACCATTTTCGAAAACTGGCTCTGGTACATACTGGTAGTACGGTAGCTGAGACTCAACAAGGCCATATCGAAGAGCAAGTTGCTGGTGGATGATCCTGGCTACTAGGTTATGCCTGTGCAAATACTCGCCGTTAGCATGCTCGACAAATGTCGACCGTACCGTCTTTCAGGATAAATTTCCGATAATTGTTCGTCATCATATCTTCGTCAGCATTGCACAAGCAAAACCTTCGGTTTCCCCAAAGAGGTCTCCGAAGCGTAGCCAGTTCACTGATGCCAAGAGATTCACATCCGGTCCAGTAAGGGCCTGATAGAACCTCCCATGCAGCTCTTTGCTCTTCCATATCTCCTTACGGTCCTCAACACTAAGTACCACCGGTCTGTGCCACTTCTCATTCGCCAAGGAGAGCGGAGTGAGGCCTTTGTCGACAACTACAACATCGCGATGTATCCCACACTCATTGTTGAGGAAATAATGCCTGAGATTGCACACCTCGCGGTTGTGAAGGGTCTTAGCGTTTAAAAAGCCACGACCCCCCACTTTCCGCGGGAGGTACAATATCATTACAGACGAGCGTGGGTGTAACATGCGATGCAAAGTAAGCTGTCGACGAATCCAGGGCGTCCAGCTCAGTTTGAGTCCACTTCAGTATGCCAAAGGAGTATATCAGTAGAGGCATCACCCAACCGTTGAAGGTACGTACCTTATTATACCCCCAGACAAAAGGCTGTTAAGCACTTTTGTCAACCGACAAAAGAAGCGCTCCTTCACCGATCGCTTGACGTCCACCACTGATATACCTAACGACTCCGACAACTATTATTATTATTATTATCATAGCAAGATTTTCTGCGGCATTTTATTTATCTCAATTTAAAATATACCGATTTATTCCAGTCTACTTCTGAACATTATCAAGAATCACATTATATGCAAGAAATGTAATAAACAATACATAAAAGTGGGAACAATAAGCATTTATCTTGAAGGTTAGTCGAGCGAGACCGATTCATCATCCGCGAGCCATTAGATTCATGTCCAGGGTATATGTACCTATGTATAATCTCGTAGTGTCAAGGGACTATGCTATACCGGGTTACAGAAAACTAGGCTTTAGTCCCGTTTTACCCTTTGAGTACGGAATCCTAAAAACTATCAAAAAGATATGAGATCACATGTAATGTAAAAGCCACTTTAGTACCCAGTTTTTTATAATTTTATTAATAAAACCTTAGTGCCAAAACCTTAGCACTTGGCAAACATACACTAATACTACATGAAAAAAATTTATGAAATCTCACGCAGAGTCAATTTATATTTCTACTATTTCCATCTACATAAGTTTCATTATACGTAAGTCCACATATTCTACTTATTCGTTTCGTCTCTGGGACCTGAAGTACCTACATAGATTTACCTCTGTTTAAACAGAGTTACGGGGCGATCACGCGACTACAAATTGGTGACAAGCACATGACAGACGCGTCCTGCTGCTTATTGGATGATGGCTGAAACAACACCTCCATCTAACTACAGGCGCCGCCGGCGCTAGTGTCTCCATACACATGGGGTTCAACACATTCAATTTTAACAAACCACACATCGCCATCTAGCCCCACACTAAGCAAACGCTTGTGTCGTAGGTAATAGATAACGAGTATAATACTTATATGCTATATTTAATTCAATCGTATTTTTATACAAACTATTGCAGTCTACTCCTTTCTATTCCTTATTAAGGAGCCACAAAGAGAGTTACTTCTACGAATATATGGAAAAACGCCTGTAAACTGTTCACTCAAAAACTAAGTACATATTATGTACTTACTTATATGATAAATTGTGTCTGAAATTATAGGTTCTGTATCCGTTGGGCAACTTGTAAGTTAAACAAATACATTTATTTACATTCCTACGAATATAATTAGGTTTGTATGTGATCGCTAACTCGTAGTTATCCATTACTAATATAATTCATAGAAATCGTTTGTGTACATTTCAAGACTAAATCCACAAATCAATTCACTATCTCGTAAAGTTTTCCTCCTTGTATATTAATGAAGATAAATAATCGTATTATATTATTTTTGCCAAATGATATCAGGGTTAGTCAGTTACAAGATCCCGTGATATCAGGGTTAGTCAGTTACTAGATCCCGTGATATCAGGGTTAGTCAGTTACTAGATCCCGTGATATCAGGGTTAGTCAGTTACTAGATCCCGTGATATCAGGGTTAGTCAGTTACTAGATCCCGTGATATCAGGGTTAGTCAGTTACTAGATCCCGTGATATCAGGGTTAGTCAGTTACTAGATCCCGACAAAGATTTATATATGTAGTTTCATAATATGTAAGTATACAATTATGGTAATGGAATTGTAGTTATCTAAGAATTGTTCTCTCCAGAAATAACAAGATAGCTAAAATTACAAAATTAAGTACTTACTAAACCGAACCGATCCCACAATAAAAAATATAGAATCTGAATTTGGAATATATGTGTAACAAAGATCATTTTTAATTAAGTACCTAAAGAAAAATCTGTGGGCTTAACTTAACAACCAACAACTTAATGTCCAACCAATATACACTAAACAATATTGTGTGACTAAAAAGTTACAGATCATCATAGTGAAACTATACTTATCCGATTAGGTACAACAATATCACATTCATTGAGTTCACTGACTAACTGATAACCTGCGTACTGATAACGGCGGTTACATATAAAAAATACGCAGTTATATTTCACTCACTCGAAGATAACACATTACTTATCTCAATACATACTTTCCTTAATTTGCGTGAATTCGTAGAAATGGGACAATAACATCGGATATACATAACAATAATAACACGATTACTTCAATGAAATCATTACAGACTAAAACAATTAATATTCATTAATTAGTGAGTGTTCTAAATGTGTCTGAGCTTTTACTTAGTATTCATAGGAGAAGGGCTAATAATATTATTCCGAAATAATAATGATGATAGCGATTCTTAGTATCGTTTCTAATTTATTGAATGTGTAAGAAGAATAAAATTATTTTAAAAAATCTCGCTTCTAAATATAACCTAGTTAAGGTTACATTTAGAAGCTTCACTTTTTTCGGCTGGCAGCCCTGGCCATGTAAACAGTAATCTCTCAAGGCTTATCGAATTTAATTCTTTAAAATAGTGAAAAGTTTTAATATTCAGACTTACATGTTATAAAAAGTGGCGCACATAACCTAGTCACACAATCGGAGCATCAAAAACTGTGAGTGACACCATACTTGTTGGAAAAATCAACTTAAAAACTGTCCCATACTGAAAAATTTGATTTAACGAACATTATAACTAGTGATTATTCAATTTTGGCAACAATTTGCAAAGAAACACGCGCAAATTCCACATTTCAACAGCTGACGCATATTTTATTTTTATTGAATGACGTGAGTGAAGTGACAGATAATTCACTGACATAACAATGACAGATCAGTAAATTGACAGTGACGTTTCATTTTACTCAAGTTTTGTTCCAAAGCAATGAATGTTCCATGCCCAGTGCCGATATATATCAAACAAATGTTTAGCATGTTATAATAAAATTATCTCTAATTTCCTGAGCTAATTTACGAACACTTTTGTACTGAGAGTAAACAAAATTGATAAGATATGAGTACAATGGAGAATAACAATGATCAGACCGCAGAACATGTTACTTTTCGGCAGCAACGATCACTTTCTTTGACAAATTTGTCTGATTCATCTGTATTTGAAAGTACAATGCAAAGTCTACCTAATAACTCAATAAACGATAGTCATACGGAACAAGCAATTGAAATAGACAATCTAAAATCGCAAGTAGCATCGGCAGACACAGAAATAGACAATCTTTTGACCGAAAATAGACATTTAAAGACAGAACTAGACAAATATAAAAAACTTTGGAATACATACAAAAAAGTAGGATTTTGTAATACTCCGTCACCCAAAAACAAAGCGAAAAAACGTAAAACGCGAAATGAAACATTTGATAATAGCCGTTTAGATTTGTCATTAAACGCAGAAGACTCAGATAAAAGAGATGATGAAAATACGAACAATGATGTCCCTACAGAGCAATTATCTAATATGACCAGCGTGATACTGACCAAAGAAAATTTTAATGACGGCAAAAATGAGTCCAAAAAAGATAAACCTTCGACATCAATATGTAGTACAAATTTAACTAGTACAGATAATACATTTATGAACTATAGTGAGACAGATACATTCAACGTGGCCACCAGTATATGCAACCAAAGTTCAACGACATCTATAAAGAAAGTTTTAATAGTTGCGGACCAGCAAGGGCGTAATGTGAGAGACATACTCCAGAAACTTCTAGGTGATGATTTTGAGGTAAAATGCATTAGAATGCCAGGTGCAACAATTGGAAGTATTTTTGAATCAACAGCAAGTGAAGTTAGAGGTTTCACGAAAGATGACTATGTAATTGTATTAGGTGGCTGTAACGAAGTGAACCCATACACATTTCAACTCAATTTAAACCACTGGCTTCAATATAACCACAATACTAATGTAATCCTAACTGAAATACCATTTAACAAAACCTTAAATGAAACTAAGCTTAATTACGAATTGAAATTTGTATGCGGTAAATACCGTAACTCCTCGTTCCTAGATATGAACTTTTCCAGGCATCGACCATCACGCCGCTACATGGCAGAGTATGTGGCGCAAGTAGTACTTAGAGAAATTTTGCGCATTGACTACCACACGCAACGTGCTAACTATGTGAACTGTATTAAACAGAAAATGAGACAAAATAAAACAGTGCAAGATAAAAATACACAAACTGAAGACATTGTTCAAGAACCCACATATATGACATGTAATTTCCAATCTTTATCAAAAAATAATCAAACTGACAACATTGAGAATGCAAAGAATTCTAAAGACATTATTTCAAGTAATAACTTATTTCGTGTATAATTCAATAAAAATATTGCACCAAAATATAGATGGGTTAGTGAACAAGGGTAGTAGAGCTACTGTAGCTCTAGACAATTTAGCAGATAAAGATAAATCAATCGATATCCTATGTATTACAGAGCATAATATGAAATACGAAGATAGAGAGCTTTTATTAATCCCGAATTTTAAACTAGTATCTATATCTTGCAGACCCAATAGGAATGGCGGAGCTTGTATAATGGTAAAAAATGATCTAGAGTGTAAGAATATTAGTGAAGTTTCCGAAAAATTTGCTATTCCTGGTGTGATTGAGTGTTGTGCAATAGAACTACCGCAACACAAAATATACGTATTGTGTGTATACAGATCAGTTAAAAAAGACAAAAAAGTTGTGAACATGTTCTTTGTGCAGTTCAGAGCTATCTTATCTATTTTATGTTCCAAACCTGACTATAAAATCGTAGCATGTGGCGACTATAACATAAACATATTAGAAAACATCCCTCGCGTAAAAGAGTTTAAGGAACTTATATCCGAATTTAATTTAAACTTTTACTTTAATATACCCACTAGACTACACAGTGGCACCTGCATAGATAACGTGATCCACAACGTTAAAGGAAGCACCGGAGAAGTCATTGAATTAGCGCTGTCAGACCATACGGCACAATACTTTAAATGCCCGGTGAAGAAAAGTTGTCGCATTAAGTCTTGGCATGTAATACAAAGAGACTACAATCCAGAAAACAGACGTAAGTTCCTGAATGCCATTAGTAATCTCAGTTTTCAAGATGTGTATGATAGTGATGATCCAAATGTGGCATTTAATCATTTTCATCAACTTTTTGTCTTGCTTTACAATATGTGTTTCCCTAGCATCAGAGTTAAATGTTCGCACATAAAGAAACAGCCCTGGGTATCGAAGGGTATTAAAGTGTGTGCAAGGAAAAAAATTAATCTACTTTGGAGGTATAGGTCTAGCAAGACGGAAGCGGATAGGAAAAATTTGAAAGCGTATACAAAAAGGTTTAAAAAAATTATACACTTAACACAAAAAGCACAAAATAATTATAACATTCAAATCTCTAAAAATAAATCAAAAGCTACTTGGAACGTGATCAACAAAGAAAAAGCATGCTACCCGAATGAAACTATATCTCACCTAGTAAATGATGATGGCAGTATAATAAAAGAACCGAAGGCAATGGCAGACTTCTTCAATGACTACTTCTTAAGTGTTGGAAAATGTAATGTAGTCAAAACAGACCAAAACAATAAAACCAATGTAAATAATTGTAACATTACATCTTCAAAGTCTTTGTTTTTGACACCTACAGTCCCATCAGATATCGATATAATTATACGAAGTCTCAATAATACCAATAGTGTTGGATCAGATGGTGTTCGAACAGATGTAATAAAAACCGTTTCAGTGTACATAGCCCCAGTACTGAGTCATATTTTCAACCTGTGTATGGAGAGTGGAGTGTTTCTTGATGCTTTGAAAATATCTATTGTTAAGCCTTTACACAAAAAAGGTGAAAAATCAAACGCGGGTAATTATCGACCAGTGGCCTTAATTCCTATTTTTTCAAAAATAATAGAAAAGGTGATATACAATCAAATTTATAGTTATTTTGAACGTAACAAACTATTTTCAAAGCATCAATATGGTTTTCGAAAAGAAAAAACCATCAATATGGCAATTTACGACTTCCTTAAAAAAGTAATGACAAATGTAGATAAAAGGAAAAAAGTTGTGGCACTGTATATGGACATGTCAAAAGCGTTCGATAATGTAAGTCACGAAATCCTGTTGGACAAGCTGTGTAAATATGGAATAAGAGGGAACGCAAATTCGCTACTCCGGCATTATTTAACAAATAGACAACAATTTACAGAATTGAAACAGATATGCTCCAAAACAATGACTTTAAAAACTTACAAATCGGATATACGAACAATCCAGTATGGAGTCCCTCAGGGCAGTGTACTAGGTCCATTATTATTCCTAATTTATATAAATGACTTGCCTAACATAATAAACCATGACGTAACACTATTTGCAGACGATTGTACTATATTATGTATTAATGACAAGCTTAGCGCAATTCAAGTTGACATAAATTCTACATTGACATTGGTAATTAACTGGTTACGTAGTAATAATTTGCAGATAAATATAAATAAGACAAATATGATGTATTTTAGGAACAGGCATAATGATAATATTAACTTTGACATATACCATGATGCCCATAAGATATCTGAAGTAGAGGTAGCTCGTTTCTTAGGAGTAAATATTGACCATAAATTGGACTGGAAACAACATGTTGACTCTGTTTGTAAACGTGTACATAAGTTTGCCTACGCATTATTTCAACTGCGAAAAGTAGCTAACGATAGTACACTTTTAACAGCATATCATGGTCATGTGGCTTCCATACTACGTTATGGAATTCTATTTTGGGGCAACTCAACTGATAGAGATAGAGCTTTTAAGGCCCAGAAGCGTTGTATAAGAGCAATGCGTAGACTAAAGAAAAGAGATTCATGTCGAGAACATTTTAGAAAATTAAAGCTACTGACTGTACCATGTTTATATATAAGAGAGGTAGCTATGTTCGTAAAAACTAATCCAGAAATGTTCAGAATGAGGTCTCAAGAAACTAGGCATAGAGGAAAGTTATATGTAACCCCATCAAGTACTGCATACTTGAATAAGAGTGTATTCTGCATGGCAATACATATTTATAATAAATTACCAAAAACTGTCAGAAATACAGATGAAATGTTAAGTTTTAAAAATAAATTAAATAATTTGTTAGCACAAAAGGCGTACTATTCAGTGGAGCAATTTTTGAAAGATGAAGATATTATGACATAATGTAATAATTGTAATAAAGTGACATGACTAATATAAATAATAATAAGTAATTACTAATCACTACTGTCTGTAAGCCCAATCGGGTAGAAGCTAGAGGAACTCCCTAAATGTAAACTAACTAACTAACTATTAGTTATGTAAACAACCTATATCACCTAGTTTCCGGACAATAAATATATTTCATTTCATTTCATATTTCATTTCATATTTCATATTTCATTTCACTAATTATACTAAAGAGTGACACGAAAATCTTTATACAAACATTATAACGCCTAACTCTACGTTATGTTCGAACTTCTTTCTATTCAATTTATTACACAAATATTTATAAGTGACCTTTCGGCAAGTAAGAGCGTCATCGCCACATCAGCTGTTTCGGTGTCAATGTTTGCTTCTAATAATACGTAAGCTGCATCGAGCTCACAGACTGCTTACTGGCCGATGACCGGAATTCAAGCTATTTTCCACGCAATGTTGATTGTTTTCAATCAAGGTATGTGAGATTGGTGGAATCAAGTCATATACAGTACGTATGTAGAAAGGAAATAATTGGAAGCTTTGTTTACTCACATCGTGCCAACGACGTGCAAAAAACTACTATATAAGTACTAGAAATTATGTTTATCGAGAAGGAAAATTAAAGTATGTATTTTCCTTTGAAAAAAAACGAGGTTGAAATATTTCAGAAACTGATCCGAAAAAGTCAGAGAGTTATGAGCCCAGAAACATGACGCGGACGAAGGACGTCATTGAATGAGGATGTCAACACTTTTACTGATTCCACGTAAGTAGATAAGTGAGGAGGAAAGGGAGATAGGCGTATTGTAGCTTACCTAGTACGGCGGTGAACATCACTGGACCACTAAACGATGTCGTTTACTAAAAGGCGCACACAACTCATTAACGCTGATATATTTTACAACGCATGCTCTTACACTCTCGACTAATACGCGTATTTGGGTATAACAATTTCGCATTACGACAAACACTTTCAAAAGTAACCAAAACAAGCGACAAATGGAGAGAAATATTCCGAATTTTAGAAATTGTAAAACAGTGTAGTCTTTCAACAAGATCGAACGGAAGCCACGATGTAAATAAAAACAAGACGCACCTCTAGTAGCTCCGTCATCTTGGCACAGTCCCCGGCAGCCGGGCACAGTACACACACACACAGCACACGCGACACCACAGTAATATCATAAAGTATGTAAAATCATTTCGTTATCACCGGAGCGTATACTGCACGAGCACGAAATACCAGTTCTTGAAGAATTTTAAAAGTGAGGAAACTGCACACTCTGATTTTCTACTACTTTTGACTAGGAAGTTAGTATTTTAGACTTAGGAGTAGGAACAGTCTTTGATGTAGTTCCAGAATGATAGACTAAAATACACAGCACTAAAGACTCCTTAAAAAAGTTCACGGGAGAAAACTATGATGCACTGGGTTAAAGAGCGGAGAGTGCGCCAGAGCAGAGCTGTCAGCTCGGCCGCGGCGCTCGCGCACGCAGTGGCCGGCGGTCGCGGCCCGGAGGCGCACACACTCATTATTTAATAGCCAGATAAAAGATTATCTATTGAGACGTCCTCACTCGCAACACGACGTACGATACTTTATCCAATTACGTATGTCGATTGACAAGAAGCAAGCGCAAGTAACGCGCCACCTTTGCACGACAAATTGTCCACAAATGACATGATAATGATTCGGAGCAATAACAGATAGGTCTGGGATTAAAAGTCAAGTTTTATCTCTTACTCACGCTAGAGGTTAATGTAGTGTAAATAAGACATTATACCTACATATAAAGTTGATTCATAGAATGATCTAGAACAGATGAAATCGAAATTGTACCTACAATAAGCCCGATACTGGGTTGTCATAGTTAGCAGCGTTGACAATGCGAATGTAATATATATACAATTTGTGTGTCCAATAATCATTTTTATTATTTTATTATACAATTAGGTAGACGAATTAGTTTATCTACTTGTAGAGGTCTAGTAAAAGAGAATCAAAAATATGTTAACGTGACATTTCTGGCTGGAGCTGGATTAAATATGTTAACGTGACATTTCTGGCTGGAGCTGGATTAAAACATTCGCTAAGTCTTATCTATAACTAGTATAAAAAGAGAGGCTTTTACTAAACTTCTAACAGTGGGATAAAATCAGTTAAAGTCAACGATGATGGCACGATAGCACTCAAATGTATCATTTAGGAAATTGAATCGGCAAATCATTAAGAGTTACGGAAAAGAACACGTAATTAAGTTCGCGCCAGCAGCAGATAACGAGGTCTGTACCCGACACATATTCTACAGATAAATGTCGCTAGGCGAGATATCATACACTATAATATTGAGGACTTGATTTGTAATAAAAGATTATTTATAATTATGTGTTTGATATACTTAAAAAATGATAACGTTATCACAAACTTTGTTATAGTTAAAAGGCAAATCTTAAAGCAATAATGCTTTATTGAATTGAAGTTAGTAGGTAGGTACAATATTGTGACCGAGTTGTAGTCATAGTTCTCACATAGTAAATAACAGCGCATTCCTATAAAATATTATAATCTTGGCAACATTGATAATGCGACATACAAGCCAAATTTAGCCATTGCTTAGCAGAAATGCAGATTTTAAATATAATCTGTTAAGATTCATAGCGTTGTTGCTCAGAGACGGCATACTAAAGCTATGATCTGGATTCCACAGAATAAAGAAGCAGTCCATACTCGTGATATAATAATTATATAAGTCAGAATTGTGATAATATGAGAGAAGATAAATGAGTGTGAAATGTGATAATCTGATAATAAGTTCTAAATAAGAACTTATTATCAGATTATCACATTTCATCATTTTCACACACATCATTCATTTCAAGTTACTTTACTCTAATTTCCGGTAGTTTCCATCTCGCCCTGTATCCAGCTCCCGCAGTAACGAGGGCAGACTCAGTGAGACGTGAAAGAACACACTATGCAAATGGATGTTTTATTCAAACTGAATACTAGACACGCCGACAGAAATACTTAACTCTGAGATGCCATATCTTATCATAGTGCGGCTGTACGTCTGAATTAGATATCTTATACAGTGGCATCCATACTTAATTGCTCAGAATACAGTTCTTTCTGTATTCTGAGCTTAATTGAGTAAAAATACAATATGTACGAAAAACATACAATTATACTAAAAGCAAGCTGAAGTGTATCTGTATCTTCTGTTGTTTTAACTTGTTTTATTTATGTCAATTTAGCCCCAAATAATCTACAGATAGTTAATATAGAGTATTTGGTGGGATCTTTGATTTGGGTATAGTTAGGGCATAATTAGATAATTTGATCCCGACATAACGCGGCCAAAGCCTTCGGCATCTACTAGTGTTCTATAAACAAAATAAACATTAGCCAAGCATAAAACATTAAAGCCAAATAAATATTAGAACGGCAAGTTTAAGCAAAAAGGCCGGGAGCAAACGCTTTATAAATTCAGAGGTCAATTTCACGACTTGGCAACTTTTAAAATTGCACGGTTACAATTCCTGGGGGAAATTTTTGAATGTCCACAATGTTATACGAGTCACGAACGGAATTAATAAAATGGCACACACTTAGATAATGTAAGTTCGTATCAGAGTCGAGAACTCTGGTGTTGTGTTTTCGCTAAACTAATGCTTCAAAGGTCTCTGACATGGGTTAACGATGCTGCAGTTTGAAAAAAAATCCTAAACCTAAACGTATCATATTTGTGAATTGAGCATTGACTGACAAGGATATAATGTGTGGAAGATGCTAGAAATCATACGTGAACTATTAGATGGCCCTTGCTTTGCAAACAACAAAACTTATCTCTATGAAATCTTCAGCGTATAGGAAGAAAATGGCGACGTCGAACTAGATTCCTTCTCCATTGGAAATAGACAGGCGGCCTCGAGGCTCACCTCTCTGGAAGTGTTACCTAATCTACCACTGAGCCGTTTAACCTAAACCATAAGGCTTTAATAAACTAATTTACTCTCGCAACGGTTTCATTTGTTTGGACCGACTAGGTAAATTGTTTTGGCGGTTTATTACAAAACTAGTGAAGCCACGTGGTGGTCTCCTTAATCATTCCATTTTTTTTATTACTTGCTCGATTTGAACAAATTAGACCAGGACAAATGATATAATGTATGCTGTTTAAGTGTGAATGAAGAAAATGAACTCTCTCGCATACAGTACGTTTTGCCTTTATAATAATAATAACGTGGTATGTCCACTATGTTACTCGCATCTTGGCTTCCACGAGGTTCTCAGAACGGGCCGGCTATCGAAGGTAACAATGCTATTGATGGAAGCAAAGCACATGTCAGCTGGAACTGCATTAGTGTTTGATTCCACCATACATTCCAGAACATAACACATTTTCTTAGACTTAAGTGTACATACATACTTGTTTTGTAAACTCATTAGTAGTCATGATATGTAAATGTACCAAGCAAGTAAGATAGTTGACATACGGGCCCGTTACACCAGTATAGTTCGTAAAATTTGAGTATATAGATTCAGAAGCCCGGCTCTACTTACAATTTCATAAGTTTTTGGCAGCGCGAGCAAAAGTCTCATTTTCCATGAAGACGTTTTTGTAGGTGTACATACGTAGGTTCTCTAAGATTTTTCCACGACAACCTTCAACAAAAATTAGGGCCAATTCCCCAAAGTGGGGCGAATTCAATCGGGGCAGACATTAAGTGGCGGTCAAATAAAGCCCTCGATCGGGAATTAGGAGCGCTTGGAATAGAGCTGACCCAGTTCTCAGTCCGCCGGTTAATGCTCACCTGATATTAAAACCGCACACCGATGTTTAGGCTTCTGTTGAACTATACTTAACAGTTAAAGCTAGGTATAAGGTAATACTACTAAACACCATTATTATTCTGTGGTAATGTAGTAATACCTAGCACGTTAGTGGTTTGACGTTATGCACGTGTGTATGTGATCAAGAAACAGTCAGAGTTAAATAAAAATAGCACTTCAAGGATAAATATAAATAGTAAGTACCTACTGAAATGTGCTAGTAGAGATTCAGGCCAGGTCGAACCATTTTCAAAATGTCTATAATAACTTTGTATGAAGTTGTTAGCACATCAACCAGTTCACATAAATACCGTAAGGTTGTAGCTCAGCCCATATTGCTGAACATTCAAAAATATAAGTGATGCGATAGCTACCACCTCTATGATTCCATCAGATTATTTTGTTCACAGTTTGTATTGTACCTATACATTCAGTTGCCTTACAACCATCATCATTGGATGCACTCCATCTAAGAGACGAGAGATGAGTAATTTCTTTAAACCGTCTGGTAATATTGGTGTTTAATTATTGCTTACTAAGAAAAATCCTCAAAATCCGAAACGTATTTACTTTGTCAATAAATACGTTTAAAAATCATTGTACACGCGGACCTGCGATTCAGATAAAGTTGATTGTATTACTTTATGACTTAACAATATGACATACCATCACGTGTTATAGTTCTTATATACTAATAAATAAGGGCTGTTGAGTGGAATCTGAGAGGAGCGAGGAGCACGTGTCAATGTGATCAATTGGCAATAATAGGTAGCAATTGATCTACTTGACCATTTCAGGCCATATCGCGACATAGAAAATAACACAGGGAGCTTTATTCCATTTTATAGAGTTAGTATCAATTCAAACATAATCTTAAAACTAAATCTGACAAACATATTGTAATTTTAAACAGTAAATTAATAACATTATAAATTTGTAATTTGATTATTGAATGAAGGGAAATAAAGGCTATTTTTATTTTATTTTATTTTATTATCAATTCAAACAAACCGTATTTTGCAATGATTGGTATTTCGGCAGCACGTGTTATTTTTTTTTTGTATTTTGTTACCTATCATAATACATAACATATCTAAGTGTGTTACTAACTTTCAATTGAAATTCCTTTATTATCTAGTTATGAATTTGTTTTGACCGCTAAAAGTTAAGTCTAGTTTCGCTAAACTCAAGTTTTCAAACCGGCCGCGGCGGCCAAGGGTCTACGAGTATGACGTATTTTAGCGACTGCTGTATTATGATCTGAGATTATCAACATCCGGGATCTACGGTTTATTGTGTAATTTTACTAGCGGAAGTGGCCAAGTCTAAGCAATTTAACTTTTGGCTTGGATCACCCACCCATCCAAGGAGTGCCCGCGGCTGCAGTTGCATAACTTTAGTCAGCGAGCGAATATCGCGGAGTTGCGCTACCATAACTATTGGCACAGTTGTTAGATAGGTAATAATGGTTTTTCCCGTTGTATCCCAGTGAGTAAACGGGATCATAATCCCGCAGTGCGGCAGCATCGATCGGTAGGCTGGCCGGGCCCGGCGGGAGCGAGCTAGCCCTGTGCCGTGCCTGTACTGACGCCGCACTACACACAACACACAGCTAAATGACATTTATGCAAACACACGCTTGACCACAACTCGCCTGAGCGCAACATTGTAGCCTACGCTTCCTTCGAAACGTTAAAAAGCGATGCGAAACGCAAACGAAATGACGAACGAAACGAATCTGGTATGAAATCCTAACTTACAATGCAAATAATATGCCACGTGGAATGTACCTATAATATACGTAGTTTACGCCCGATGATTCTTCATTTCTTTGGAACGTAAAAAGATAAATAAATCCTTTATTCTTATGGTATAATCTCTAAACGAAGAGTTAGAAACGTGGCAAGCAGTCGGTCCCACGCCACGTGACCACCAGTACGACTTCAGGAAACGTGACGCTGACGTCACTACTTGCTACCTATTCAGTCATCAGCTGAGTAGTCAGAGATCATTGAGTTGGACATCAGAACTAATACACTTCTGCATTCAGTACTAACTGATACCTAATGGATAGGTACGTAATTAAGTAGGACTAGGTTCCACATTATTTTAACGAACTTCAAAAAAAGAGGAGGTTCTCAATTCGACTGAATCTTTTTTGTGGTTTAAGAAGTTTATTTCAACAAACTTATGCATATTAAATTTGTTTATGGCTGCTGTGCTACATACCCAATGATTATTATTTATTACAGTCATGACAATAATTAAAAATAAAATAAATCTAAATCATGTAAGCGAACGTGTAGTGTTTTAATAGTAGGTATGTCGAAGAGCACGCGGCTGTTTGTACAGGTGTCGAATATTATAGTTTCGTTTAATGACGTCGACTTCAATACTCCTTGAACCAATGTATTATACCTATTTTATCACTTTTACTTGGATTAGAAACAAAACAATTAACATACATAATATTATTGGTTATAAGTAATATTTTTCCATTGTTACTATGTCAGACATACATAGTTAATAGACTTTACCTAGCTGTGTAGTGTAAAAGTTAACTCTAACTATCCCTCCACTGTATTCCAATTAGATACCTTCGCAAGGCAGACATGCCAGCACTGTGCCATCAAAGCCTTCAAAACATAGATAGAGAAAAGTCGGCCGTGACATGGACCCTTGTCAATTTACGCCGGATACCTGTCTTAGAAACAGTGAAGGATTCATCAATTACTGGCAGGAGGACATTAAATAAATAACTTTGCAATTTAACTTAAAGAGTAAAAGCACTGGCAATTGATTGAATTTTAAATATGAAAGGAATCTACACAACACCTATGGATGATCACTGTTGATTGAGTCAGGCTTCTAAACAAGGTGGCAAGCTTTCTTGCATTCTATAATGTTTTTTCTAACGAAGTATATAAAAAGTAATAAAAATATCCATTAAGTAACTAAGTAAATTTCTTTATAAGATCTATACTTGATATTTTTTTCATTTTCTGTGATTTTGCTATCATATCATTACTTAGATACATATTTGTATTATCAGCCTGGATTAGGTACCTAATCCTACCACTAATCCTTATCAAAACTTGTACTTTCTAATGAATTTATGCAATATCAATCAGTATTACTGTCCCAGTAACTAATCCTAATTTCAGATAAAATACAACATGGGCACTTTATAATTAAATCTCTACTGTGTTAGAAGCATAAGTTCTGGTTAATTTGTTAAAGTAGTATTGAATTTATTGTAACAGTTTGCAGGTATAGGCCAAGTTGGCCTAGAACACTAAACTAATCAGCTGTGTCTGTCACATCAAAATCAGAATGCTCCTTTTTTCGTGCGAGGTTAAAATGGCTGATTCCATGACGTCAGCAGAGCGCATCAGAGGCAGCCCCAGTCTGTCTGGTCTGGCCAAAAATAACGCGCTCTGAGTAAAGCGAGGTAAAGCGCCAGAAAAAAATAAGTTCGAAATACGAAGATTGCGCGCCAAATGCGCAATATCGTAATTATAAAATCTGGAAACAGCTGATGTTGTTTATTATTAGAATGTTGTCGGGCCAAACTAATGTCATTTCTTAGAAGTAAACATAGAAATATTTTGATTTTCTAAAGATATTTCAACTTTTTTTGTTCACATTAATAAAATTGAAGTAACCACTTTTTTTCAAATTGAACTTTTTTAACATCCTAATAATATGTAAAGCTATAGCCTATCACATAATACATTGTTGTGTAAAAGGGTAATCAACAGACTAGCCTTCACACCTTAATATGGTTGTATGTAGAGATTATATAAGTACATAAGTAGGTATATTTAAGGCTATCTTTACAATACATATTAAAAACATAGAATCCTATCTGAATCACACTGATTGTGACATTTCAATTGTCCTTAATAATAAGATAAACTAGATATTCTTAATAGTGCTTGCCATTTAGTTCTAACCAATGAGTGTACCTATATGTAAATACAAATACAGAGCTAAAGTGAGTATGTTGTAGTTTGTTCTTCTTACAATAAAATACGGTGTCCTAAAAGTAACTGACATATAAACTACTTTTTATGTATAACAAGGCAAACAATGAAGCCCTGGGCATCCACTAGTCTTAACTAGTATTGACTTACTATTTTAAAAAAGTAAGTACTTATTTCTTATCTTCCAGACACTTTTGACAGTCTCATCCCACTGTAACCTTGTAAGTGGCACAAAGTCATTAACAAGGTATTTTAAACCTTACACAATTCATTTTAGGCATTTTTAATGATATCTAGTTATTTAGTTTTGCTAACACCAGCACAAAAAGAATGAAAATATGCCTCGGTGATACAAAATAAATATGCTCATAAAAAGGCTTTAGATTAGTTCAGTCTAAATCAAATAGCAGTTACCTGATGGAAAGACAAACTTTCTACTTTAAATACATTATAGTGCTAAATCAATTCATATTTTCAGTGGTTATTTTGTATCATCATCATTGCCCTATTGCATATACGAGAGATGATTTATGTAGCATACTATATTTTTAACTGCACTCATAGTTAAATCAGCTTATATGAGAGGTATAAAGCAGCTAAAATAGACTTACAGAGAAATATGTAGAAATCCAGTAGCATGACAAGTCATACAAACATACCATTACTGATAGGAGAAAGTGTGTTTTTGGTCAGTTTATTCTGCTTTCACACCACCATAGAGAAACAGATTATTAATGTTTTTGGATACAGTGATAGTATAGGGTCAGAGTTACATATATGCTACTTTTATCCCAAAACAACATGAGTGAAGCCTTGAACATTCACTTGGCTTTGTTAAATCATTTTATTGATACTTTATTAATTTTTTTTTTAAGTAGGTATGTGTCACATGTTGGGGAACTCTCATTACCAAGTTATAATGAATATTTTTAATATATCATCCAACATGTACTACTCAAAGAGACAAGGTACTAATTAAAGGACACCTTACAAAGAATCTTTTCTGCGATTGTGTGGTTGGACTTGTGTTTGCAAAGTGGACCGGGCTATCACACAGAAGTCACAGCTCTCTTCCCCATGGTGATAGGACTCATAGAATACTATAATATACTTAATGTCAATATCTATTTATATGTAGGTGTAGCAGGAAATAGAAGACAGCCGATCTAACACTTATCAATTAGTGGTTTCAATCACCTACTTAATTAGATGTTTATCAGATACTTCAAACTGATAACTAAACTGTAAAGTCTGCCAAGACATAACTATGTACTCATAGAGTAGCATATACCTAATTATTACCTTTATCAACGATTCAAATTAATTTACAGCTTAGCTATTCATCAAAATGTAGGTACATAATTAAAGATACAAATTGTATAACTTACCAAATTGCTTTACTTGACGTGACAATGCTAGAAAACAGCTCGGACCATCGCAGCACTCGCGGAAAGGCACAAACACAGTTAAGGACAAAAGAAAGCCTTAAAAATTAATCGTAAGAAACACTAAAGATAGGTATACGAAACCACAGCAGTTTTGCTTGATTTTCTGAAATGTAGCTGGTATCAAATCGAAGTTAAGCGCTAACTGAGAGTAATAACGTTAGGGCGGTGGAGTATGCAGTGAAAATATCACAGTATCGCGATAATATTTTGCAAAATCAAACAAATTCTGCGAAAACCGTGCTAAGAAATGGATACGAAACGAATCAAACGAATGAATGAATTAGAATGAGTTTATAAAAAGAATAAAAATATGAATGAACGAATCGAAAATATGTAATGTACAGCCAATTCGAAGATTCTTGGGAAAAATAGAAAAAGTGTAGTCCGTACTTTCTTCTAACACTGACTTTGGCACAATGGCAACAGACTATCGGATCACGGCTTCACTCTCTCTACGATGGCTTCCAACCTTCCAACCTTCTTCCAACTTTGACGATCAATTGAGCGCCTGTTTTGAACTTTTGCCTTAAGTACTTTGTTTTGATGTTAAAAAAATATAGAAATATGACAGAACCATTTGTAGTACATTAGTACAATATACTTGTTCAATCTGTTTATATTTTTTTAAACTGTGTAACGAAATTAAAAAGTAATCTGTAATCATTCTGTAATAAACTTTCCATTTCTATACTTTTAGATTTAGATATGTAAAAACTGCTTGGAAGTCGATCAACCTTTTTTAGATAGGTAACTGTCATTTCCATAGCAACAAAAAAATTGTTTACAAATCACCTAGCTACCGATAAATCAAAACATAATATTCCAAATATTGTCCAGATTAGACTTTTAAGATTTTTAGACTTTATTATAGGATTTTATCAAGATTTTATATAAAGTTGTAGGTTCTAACGTTCATCATGGGTGAAGTGAAAAATTTGGAAACTTATGCTATTATTGGATTTGATGGTAAGTAACCCTTTCCATTTCTACTTTATGTACTATTTCTAAATGCGAAGACATGTTGTATGAAAAAACTTCAAAATCGTTTTTTAATAGGTAGGTGACAAGTATAGTATTTAATAAGTACAAAACCCAATGAGAAGATCATTGACAAAACCCAAGTTTTCAGATAAGTCCTATCTATACTGTATGTAGATATGATAATTATTGAATAAAGATATTTTGAAATTGAATTGAAGGCGAAAGTTGACGAATTTCTTCTGCACGCGTTAAAGGCAGAACCATTTGGATTTAACTTTGTATGGAGACAGATTAGACCCTTTTAACTGTTTAACACACAGGTTTTTTATTATCTAAGATTAACACCACCTGGCGCCATTAGTATAATAGATATAAAATTTGTAATACAGGCTCAGCAATACGAGGTCTAAAAGTCCACCCCGACTCCGAGCACATCGTGTACCCAATGGGCAACAAGGTGTGCATCCAGGAATGGAAGACCAAGAAAATGCATTTCCTCAGTGGCCACACCAACAGTGTCGCCACCGTCGCCATATCTCCCCTAGGCACGTATGTGGGCTCTGGACAGATCAACCACATCGGATTCAAGGCTTCTGCTAAGGTGTGGGACTTCAAGAAACGAACCATGATTGGCACCCATG
Source organism: Macaria liturata (assembly GCA_964023185.1). Taxonomy (NCBI): domain Eukaryota; kingdom Metazoa; phylum Arthropoda; class Insecta; order Lepidoptera; family Geometridae; genus Macaria; species Macaria liturata. The sequence continues at coordinate 11,848,104 of OZ026823.1, read as the reverse complement.
AGTTGCATAAGGTTGGTATATTTACAGTAAAAAGTTATTTTCATTGTTTGCTTGCGATGGCTTGCAAAACAGGCTATTTCGGCGACGCCATTTACTGAAAGGTTCAATCAGCATTCAGCATTCAGCCGAAAACGGAGAATTCTTCTATTGCGTCCAAACACCCTCTCTCGACTCGTTCTGAGAATCCCAGAACAAGCCTAAGAATTAAACTTGATGCTAGGTGCGTGTGGAAGCGGTAACGTTCTCATCCGACGAGCGCTACATGATCTCCCTGGGCGGGCGCGACGACGGCTGTGTGGTGCTGTGGGACGTGCGCGCCGCTGCCGCCACCGGCACGGCGGCTGCCTCGCGGCTCACCACCGGCGACGCCATCACACTCACTGCACTGCACAACAGGGTCAACTCCTTCGTTACTGGCGGAGACTGTGAGTAGATTTGTGTGCATAGGTAAATCTACGTAGGTACACTTAGTACTTTTTTAGACTGTGAGTAGATATCGGTGCATCGCCGACATGTAGTACCTACGTACACTTAGTACTTTTTTACGAGGGATATGTTTGCGTTTGACAACAGCCTGCGTGATGTTAAGCATGGGTGTAACCCAGAAGACTGCTTAAGTAATTGAATATTTTCTGTTGCGGTGGTTCTATCACAATCGATTTTTTTCTCCTGTATGTGATTCCAGCGAACCTCCGCGTGTGGAACATCCGCGCGGAGAGCAAGAACCTAGACGTGGTGGACGTGTCGCTGGGCAAGCTGCGGCGCAGCGTGCGCTGCATCGCCGTGGCACCGGACGACTCACACGGGTACGCCGGCACCACGTGAGTACGCTGTGGACATCTACTGTATGCGTGTACCTACTACTGGAGAACATTCGAGAAGAGAGCAAGAATTACTTGAAAGGGAAAATCACGGATAGAAGTGAGGTTTATGCTCAGCAGTGACCGAAAGCAATAGTAGACTTACGATGAACATTTATCCCTGATCGCGACAGTGAGGACAGACCTCTCCTTGTCGACCATCTTGCGAGAAAAAGCCGACGAGTGACGACGAGAGGTCATGCACGCGGCTTCTTTTTGCGAGACGGTGATGTCGCAAGGGAGGCTGAAGAGCGGGAGCGGGAGGTGGGTACTGCCGCTCCCCCGATCCGCAGAAGACGGACACGATGAACATGATGATTGAGGCGGTTACTCATATCGATAACCAAGGCCTAGTAGATGAAAATAACTTGTCAGGAAAAGCTAACTTATTGTATCTAAATTTTGGTATTACACCGACTGTTATTTATGCTGCAAATTTAGCTCGAGCACTACAGGGTCCATTTTCAAGAGAAAATAAAATAAAAAAGGGAGCAGGAGTATATTTAAGTAGTAGTAAGTGATAGTGTAATATGACCGAATACAGATAATATCGACATTTAATCATGCCTTGCGAGAATTTAAGTACAGCGACTTCTAACTCTTGTACATGTATTCCAGTACGGGCGACATGATAAAGTTTTCGATCAAATACCCGTCGGACCCGCTCGCGTCGGTAGCTAACTGCAAGCCGGCGCTCATTGGCTGCCTCGCCAAGTGCGGCCAGCTGCGCAAGGGCAAGCGGCCCGAGTCCTGCTGCTATAGTCTAGGTCAGTGTACCTCGAGCACCAAACATGATAATAATACTTGTATTTATTTCTTGTATTTTCGCGAAGAAGTATTAAAAGTGACGGTCATATCATTTACAAAATATGTATATAGGTAGATACTACATACCTACCTACGACTCGAATCTAACAGGTTAAACTGATTATTAAATATTGTACCCAATCGTAAGACATTTTGTCCAATCCTACATTAATGGAGATCGAATTGACAGCCTTCTTTTATTGAAATCTGTTTAAAATAAAGAATACATGCGAGCATGAGCATACTTTCTTCTCTTTTGTCTGTTTGGAAATTCACACAGGTCACTTTAATCAATGTAAAAAGATAACTTGTGAAGTTCAGTATAAATATAGGTATGTGTATTGATATTAAATCAAAACGTTCTACACTCATTTAGCTTTAACATGTAAACTTGGCAGGTATAGAAGCGATCCTGATAATGGAGGACGGCTGCCTGGCGGTGGGCGCGGGGGACGGCACCGTGGACATCCTGGACGAGATCAACTGGCGCGGGGACTTTCCCAAGGGGAAGATACTCGAGCCCAACAAGCCGCATTTTAAGGCTGTGAGTTTATTTATATCATATCGATGATATGCAATAACATAGTTACTTAAGTGTATACATACCTACTACTATGTGGTATATTAATATTACTAGCTGGTGCGCGCGACTTCGTCCGCGTGGAATAGTTATTACCATAAAAACGGTTCTAGTGAGTTAACCTTAAAAGATAGACATGTACCTACTGTTGCAGACATTTTGTTAGATCATTTTAAAAGGAATAATTCTTTCATACATATTTTTTGATATCTTGAACCGTTTTCGCAGCACACGCAACGGAAGCCCTTAAAGATGAATAATTTTCCCCGTTTTTTTCACATTTTCCATTGTTTCTTCGCTCATATTAGTTGCAGCGTGATGTTATATAGCCTAAAGCCTTCCTCGATAAATGGTCTATCCAACACAAAAAGATTTTTTCAATTCGCACCAGTAGTTCCTGAGATTAGCGCGTTCAAACAAACAAACAAACTCTTCAGCTTTATAATATTAAGTACCTATAGATTTTGTAATTTGACGTGTAAACTCTGTTTACAAATACATAAATGACTATGAACTATGAGTTTGCTTGATGATAAGAAGATAAGAATTACACTTGTTCTTTTTGCACAACTTGACGTTTTGACTTCAAACCCCAGCGTTGCATTACACTGAGCTTATTACGAGTAGGTATAGCGGGACATTATTATGTGAAAAGTCTATAGTCCTATGCAAACTTTTTGGTACTCAGCAGCGTTTGTGCACTACTGCTTAGGGGAAATTGTTAGTTTATTGACGTATGTTATCTCATACACACAGGACAAATAATCACTCTCAACGATTTCTGATTAAACGACATAGATATACCTACTACTGTTGAAAGTGTGCCAAATTCCCGACTGACATTTCGCAAAGAAAATAAACACTATGTTAGAATTTTTTAAAAGATAAGTATTACCTCTTAAGTGTTTAGCCATGTAAATTAGTATAAGGAAAATAGTGTTTAAGTAGATATTGTAAGAAAAGTGCTATGCCCTAAACTTCAAACAAGCAACAAACAAACAAAGGGTCACACAACTCAATCATTTTTTTTAGAATTTGCTCTAAAATGTAATATTGTATTGTGTACAGCATTAAATAGGTAAATAAATATCTACACAGGTCAAATAATCACTCTCGGCGATTTCTGATTTAGCGACATAATAACTGTTGAAAGTGTGCCTAATTGTTTGTACCTATGTGTTTTTTTACGTAGTTCGAGTGTCATGCACCCGTCGGTCTCAACGGAAGCATGTGCTGACTGCGAACAGTCAGCGCTGACTGTTCGCAGTCAGCACATGCTGAGTTGAGGCTGGCTTGTGACAGGAAATTGTGTATTTGCAAAATGTGTTTGTCTAATTTACTTTCCTGGATGTGTTCGTACTTAATTTATTGTCGCAAAATAAATAATTTTCATTTCATTAATTCCTGAATGATTTTTCGCAAAACAAAACCACTATGTTTGAACATGGTCCCAGCTCCGCTCGTGCAAGCTGGACGGCTGCATCACGTCCCTGGAGCTGATGGAGTCCGCCCTCCTGCGCGGAGACAGGCGCCTGCTGCTGGCCGGCACCAAGAGCAGCGAGATATATGCCATCAACGTAGCCACCTTCGCAGCCACGCTCGTCGTCACCTGCCATCGGTGTGCCATCAACGACATCGCCTTCCCTAAGTGAGATTTTTCTTATTCTGGTGAATGCTTGCGTTGTTTAAAAAAAAGGCCATTGCAAGCCAAAGCCATTCTATTTAGGTACATTAATTCCTTACCACACATATGTAGGTACCTATACCATACATAGATGATACTCACTTTTTTGTGGAGTACTTACACTCTTATTTGAATATTTGAAGGTCTATAGTCACCATCATCAAATTATGGCCAAGTGCGTTCTCATTTCGTTTTATACTTAAATAATATTGGTTGAACCATGTCTGAGACTTCTTACTCTAGTTGAAAAGTCAGAATTTCCCACTATACCAGGGACTTAGGTACTTCCTATATGTGGTTGGTGGTTGTTACAGAGGCATGTCGGGCGTGTTCGCGACGGGCGGCGCGGGTTCCGTGCGCGTGTGGTGCGTGGCCACCTGCCAGGAGCTGCTGCGCATCGTGGTGCCCAACTTCACCTGCTCCGCGCTACTGTTCGCAGGGGACGGGAAAAGCATCATCACTGGTGGGCCATAGCTCGCTGTACTGGCTAATTCAGCACTGATCAGATAGCATAGAGCTAGGTTTCGTTGGAATGCAGACAGCCTCATTTAAAAGTCAGTTCCCTTCCAGAACAGGGCCTGTTGCTTGACTTCGGTCATAGCTTAGCTAGTGAACACGTTTCTTGAGTTGCTTCAGAATGGTGGATGAAGCGAGGAACGAAGATTATGACTAATGTGATTAAAATGACATAAGTACCTAATTATTTGGTTCCCAGCATGGAACGACGGCAACATCCGCGCATTCACCCCCCTGACTGGCCGCCTCATGTACTGCATCTACAACACACACAACAAGGGCACGTCCGCGCTCGACTGCACCTCCGACGGACGCACGCTCATCTCCGGCGGCTGCGAGGGACAGGTGACATACACAATACACACACTAGCTGGTCTCGTGAACTGCATCTACAACACACACAACAAGGGCACGTCCGCGCTCGACTGCACTTCCGACGGACGCACGCTCATCTCCGGCGGCTGCGAGGGACAGGTGACACACACAACACACACACTAGCTGGCCTCGTGTACTGCATCTACAACACACACAACAAGGGCACCTCCGCGCTCGACTGCACCTCCGAAGGATGCACACTCATCTCCGGCGGCTGCGAGGGACAGGTGACACACACAACACACACACACTAGCTGGCCTCGTGTACTGCATCTACAACACACACAACAAGGGCACGTCCACGCTCGACTGCACCTCCGACGGACGCACGCTCATCTCCGGCGGCTACGAGGGACAGGTGACACACACAACACACACACTAGCTGGCCTCATGTACCTACCTACTGCATCTACAAAACACACAAACCTTATATAGTTATCATTGACATAGAATTTGTTCGTAATGAAATAACAGAAAAACTTAACGTACCTACCTACACAATGGTAAAAAAAGTGGCAATTGGTATTCGCAAATCCGTTCGTGTAAGTGGAAAGAGATGAACGAATGTTAAAAAGTGACAGCGCGTTTTAATTGTTTAATGGATGTTATACAATAAAATATGTTGTCAACTTTTTCAATGTACTGTTATACCTACTACCAGGTCCGCGTGTGGGACATTAAGCCCGAGGTGCAGTCCCTGAAGAAGGTACTGAAGGAGCACAAGAGCCCCGTGTCCGCCATACAGGTCTCTCCCAACGACACCGAGGCAGTCAGCGCGGGGACTGACGGCTCTGCTATTATATGGGATCTCATGTAAGTACCTATATGTTATTTGTTACTGTAAATGCCCGAACTGTGGTAAGTCATCTTTCATTGTGCGAACTGCTAAACTGTGGAACTCCTTTCCGGATTCCCTATTCCCCTCGAACTATAAAGATAAAGAATCTTTATTGATAATGTAATGTTTAACATACATAGGTATAGGTATAAGTACTAATATCACAGAATATGCTACACAAATTACAATATCTCGTCAAATTGCATTTATAACATTTAGTTTTTATAAAATTTTAGAAGTTACATATGTCTAGTTTTATTAATAAAATAATGAAAATATTTGTTATTAAAATCATGTCGCACATAATAATAGGTATGTAATCATACATCTTGGTACTGTCACTATAGCTGTACCTATAGGGGCTAAAATGTCAATTTGGCATCACACTACTCCTTATAGAACTGGTTTGAGTTGAATACTTATATATTGAAGAGCAAAAATACTCTTTCCGAGATGGTGGGATGAAAATAAGCTTTTCAGAGTAGGTATGGTATAAATAACGTTTTTTAGGCTCTGCACAGTGTGCAAGCGACAGCAATTTCTTCCTGCCCACCATTATCGTATTCGTATATAATGTCATGGCCACTGTCCGCAGCTCGCTGTCGCGGCGGCAGGTGATGTACGGCAACACGCTGTTCATGTGCGTGTGCTTCGAGCCGCGCGGCTGCCAGCTGCTCACCGGCGGGACCGACCGCCGCGTGGCCTACTGGGAGACCGGCAGCGGGAACCTGGCCAGGGAGGTACTTGTCTTCTATACCTACTGTGCATTTCAGTATCATCATAATGTAGTGAAAAGCAGTTCGTTGTGAGAATAAACGGCTTATTGCCCTTGGTCCCTGTGATGTAACTATCACAGGGACCAAGGGCTGAATTTAGTATTAGCCAACTTATTTAAAAAGACATAATAACTTAACTGTATTTTATTAAAGACAACATACCTACCTAAAAATGGAAATTGCCACGACCTGTGCACCGCTTGCAAGGTACCTGAGTTAATATGTACAAAATGTGCTATCGACGTCATAAGTATTGATTTTTATTCAAAATTGAACTTAATCATTGTATCACAGTGGGCTGATCCTACGTAGTAGTCCCTATACAACAATATTCACAAGAGTTATTTTATTTGCGTTTGTAAGTGAATGTTACCTATCGCATATTGTTTCAGCTGGAGGCGAGCAAGCTGGGCGCTGTGAACGGACTCGATATCACGCAGAATGGAGATCTCTTCGTCACTGGAGGGAACGATCAGATGGTCAAGGTAGGTACAACATTACTGGATGATTTCAATTCAAGCACATAAATATCTGCGAGTGATAAATAATTTTTAAAAGTTTCCACTCTGAAAAAAGCCAATCAAACCTTCTAAATAGAGAGTCCAATCATAGAAGTTACTATACCATAGAAGCCCTTGAGCTTCTAAGGTTGGTACATATTTCGTTTGCAAGTGAATACATTCCAAATCAGTGAAACTGTTTGTAGAGCATTGCTCATGCCTTCCATGTGATTATAGGAGATACCTATCTATTATCGAAGCGTTTGCTTAGTGTGGGGCTAGATGGCGCTGCGTGTAATGTCCCGGAATATTTATTTATTTTATTATTTAGTCAAGCTAGGAACCTATCTACATACAAGTTTGACCACTTTTTTTTAATGAGTTCCAAATCCGTTGTTTTCAGCTGTGGAAGTACCAGGAGGGCATATACACGCACATGGGGCTGGGGCACGCGGGCGCGGTCACGTGCTGCAAGTTCAGTCCCTCGGCGCAGTACGTGGTGTCGTGCTGCGCCGCCGGGACCATCATCGTGTGGAAGGTGCCCGAGGTGAGCTCCTCTAACTCATGTGGCCCTGGTACTAAGTGTAGGTATCTAGGTACACTAGACTATCAATTTTATTACAGTTCAAAAACTTCGAAGATACTGGAACTGGCAAAGTTTCTATGTGGTTGTAAGATTTTTATGTGAAGCATAACGTGTTTTTTTTTTCGCTAAGATTGATTTTTTTATGTAGTTCCAGACGCAGAGGAATATCTTACTTACGAGCTATAGATCAATGACACGCCCATAAACTGTATACTTACCTATGTACTTAAAACGATTTATTGGTAATCCCCCCCAGATATACCGCAGCAAGCCGGCGGGGCAGCAGGAGCTGAGGTCCCCGAAGGGCGTGCAGTCCCCCAAGGGCGGGAAGGACGAGCTGCGCCTGGAGCTGGATGACAAGCCCGCGCAGAGGGCGGGCGGAGACCGACCTAACAGGATACCGGCCGCACCTTCCAAGGTACGCGCAGGATCAGATATACGGTATCTACTTACTATGTGAGCGGATTTACGCGATCAAAAATAATATTAGGTCCTTACATATGAAATTGGCGTTTTGTATGGGAGGAACAAAAAGTCGAATATTTTTTAATATAATACTTACATATATTTAATTAATCAAAGTATGAACCATTGTTTTCTATGCACTTTTGCCATCTCATAAGTAGTTCATTGATCCCTTTACAAAAAAAAACCAATCGGACGGGAATCAATAAAATCTTTGAAGGCGATTTGGACTGCCCCATCGAAGTTGAATTTTTTCCCTTGCAAGAGTTATCCAAAGGAGTTATCCAAATTTCGAAAAAATGGTAATCTGTTGGAGCAAGGTCCGGGGAGTGCGGAGGATGTCTTAGATGTGCAGTGTGTGGTCTAGCTTGTACATATAATATCATTGGGTCTAGCGTTGTCGTGAAGCAGCAGTGGCGTGGAGCGATTGACCAGCCTAGGTTATTTAGCCGCTAGCTTTTCTATCATAGTTTGCAATTGCTGAAAATAGACATCCGTAATAGTCTGACCAGATTTGAGAAAACTGTAATGAACAATACCGGCACTAGTCCACCAAGTCTGCTTACAAGTACTAACTTTTTTGGGGTTAATTTTCGCTTGGGGCAGGATTTGGCTGGCTGGCCAGGATCCAACCATTGCGCTGAGCGCTTCCGATTATCGTAAAGAATCCATTTTTCATCACAGGTAATGATTCGGTTTAAAATACCTTCATTGTGCCAGTTCAGTAATGTAACGCAGCAGTCCACGCGCGTTTGCTTCAGTCAATTTGTGAGGTATCCTTTCAAGCTTTTTAATCTTCCCAATTTGCTTCAAGTGAATTAAAACAGTTTTATCACTAACATCGCAGAATGCAGCTAACTCGGACGTGGTTTGCGATGAATCCGCTTCCTCAATAGCCTTCAATTCTTCATTATCAACTTTGGTCTGAGGCCGTCCACGGGGCTTTTTCTGTCAAAATTTCCAGAACGTAAACGTTGGAACCAAAAACGAACTGTGTTTTCTTTTGCAACACGACCGCCATACACATCATTCACCCTTCGAGTCGTTTCCGCAGCACTAGTGCCACGGCGGAACTCCTACTCGTAAATAATACGATATTTTAAGATTTCCATTTTGTAAAAAGAGCGACGCAAACAGAAAAAACAGAAGAAAAAAAACAAATGAATGACGTTCATCGAAGCACAAATACATGAGTAAATAGTTGTACTTACAAATTTGAATTTGGAATTCCTTACCAAAGAGGAGAAAATCGCGATTAAAGTGGCCAGTACGAAAAACTCCAATTTCATTATGTAAGGACCTAATATTATGATTCCTCAAACAAAATAAGTGCCTAATTTGACCAATATGGAGCCGACCCAATAAATTGGGAACATGGGTAAACATTAGATGCAGGGTTGCGCAGGACCGGAATGAGTGCGTACAAGATGAGAGGCCTATGCTCAGCAATGGGCGATATCCAACGGAAGACCAGCGCTGATTGCTTCCAGTAATCAGCATTATGCTGAGTTGGGGCAGACTTACTTATTTATTTATTGTATGTATGTGTGTATATTTGGTAAATCTGTCTCAATAAATGTTTTTCTATTTCTATTCTATTTTCTATATCGGGCTGATGATGATGATGATATTTTTGCAGGTGGAGAAGATATCGGCGATGGACACGTCGCGCGGCAGCGTGGTGTCGTGCTGTCCGTGCGAGTCCGCGCGCAGCAACAAGACCACCTCCACCCCCGCCAGCGGGGCCCGGGGCAGGTGCTGCCGGCCTCCTGGTGAGCTCTGCTGTCCTGGTACCAAGCATCTACCATGCCATACTTTGGGGAGAGAAGGAAATAAATAAATGTTTAGGCCTAAGCCCTTCCCCACATGACCGATGGTCTCGAATTTTGTAGTCCCCTAACATGTTGATATTCTCATGATATTGATGTCACTATCACTACATAGCATAAAGCAAAGTCGCTTTTCGCGTCTGTCTGTAATATGTATGCTTAGATATTTAAAACTACCCTAAGAGGACGATTTTTAAGTATAAATCGTGCATATGTGACAGTGCATAGTCAGGCAGGGTAGCTAGTAATAAATATATTTTTGTTTTGCAGATAACCTTCCTACCAAAACGACCAGTAAAGAGTTTGTGAGCGGCAGCGGCGACAGAAAGTAAACATCTGCGTCATTCCATTGATTGAATACTAGTCAATTATTTGAAAACATATTTCTAGTCCAATGTTCAATATGAGGTCAATATTACAACAGTTCTGGGTGTTTTGCAAAGCCATAGCCATATTATGTAGTAGTGGTAGAGATGGTATAAAGACTGACATTATTGACTGATACCAAAGTGATAGGCCAAATATTCTTTCCAATGTACATTTCATTGTATTTAGTGTTTTATAAATAAAAGTTTGTACTTGAAACTGTTGTTTTTTTGTCTATCAGCAATTTTGATACGGAATTATTGTTACATAATATGATTAAGTTTTTTCATAGAAAGTTTGTGATGACTATTACACCACAATCATGGAAATTGTGAAAAGACAATATGACTAAAGAAAGACTATTGAAAGGTGCTTAAATTATATTTGGGTATATACATTATTTTCCACATAAGTACAAGCTAACATAATATCACATACATGAGCACTCTATTTACATTCATTCCAGCTTTTTTGGGCTTTTAATTCTACATGATCATACTTACACATGTTGCAATATAAACCGAAATTAAGTAAATAGCTAATGGAAACTAATTATTTAGCATTAGGTAGCTAATTAAATAATTATGTAGGTCATGTATTGGAGCAAATTTTTCTGAAATCTCAATTTGAACCATTTTAAGAAGGTTGAAATTACAACTTTGTTTCACAGTTACCTACCACACCTTTATAAAGATAATAGTAATAATATGGTGGGTTATATTGTTTCCCATTGTAAATCATTGTTACCAACAATCACAGCAATTATACTTTTACCTCACCACTAGAGATAGGACATTTGTGTAACATTTATAGCCCACTTACCAACAAACTCTTACAGCTAGTATGATATCAGCCCCAGGCCTGGCTCTTACAGTAATGTAACACAAGTTTTCCATCCGTTCCATAGCATTCATACAGATTCCTCACTATCTGGTCAGGAGACGGTGCAAATGTTTGATTTACATACAGGAACTGAAAGGAAAACAAAGTACTCAAGTAACTTATAGAAGGTTTGTAAATAAATAAGTTCAGATGAGAGTGGCCAATTCTGATTATTTCAGTTTAGTAGATCAGTTTAGTTTTCAAGCCACTCTTAAAAGCCATGGCATATCATATGCCACATTTTACATTTTATTGATATGGCTTGTAGACAAAGACCAATCTGCAAGATCAGCAGCCAGTGCTGGCTACTGTTCTCACAGATTGGTCAAATGTTTTGGTGTATGTTGAAAATTCTATTTCAAACACCAAAACATTTAACAAACTAGGTGTATCTAGTGAAATGACTAGTTTTTCAAATTATGTGTGGATTTGCACTTGCTTAATAGTAGAAAAAAATTATAAATTAGTTAGTTCACAAGTTCTACTCACCAGTTTTTCATCAGCTTCTAGTTTAAGGTATTTCTTAACAAACTCCATGATCCAGCCGATGGGTTTCTCCGCATCTACGGCCCATTTCTTTTTCTTCATTATTGGAGCATTCCCAGTTGCTTTTAGGAGTATATCCACTAAAAATGCAACAAATTGAATGAATTACCTAACTGCAACTTATGCCAAATGACAAAAAAATATTGAAGCTTCCTACTGAGTGTGATTCACTGACAGAAGGAACATGATATGGCAATATTAATGACACCAAAAGAAACTAACTACCAGGGGAACCGACACACATTTGTTAGTAAACAACTATGGCTGCAAGGACGCTGTAGGTGAAATTAGGAAAGCCTTTCCTGTCTTGAGTTTACAAATAATTTCTGTGAGAGGTATACAAACATCAATTTACCTTTAACTTTGTCTGTTTTCGCGTTATCACTATCTTTCTGTTCTTCAACTTTCAGTTTCTCCGTCGCTGAAGATAGATCAGTTTGAGTGTCTTCGTCGCTCATTTTTATGCTGTTAAGAACTATTTAATAAAAACATACACATAGACAGACAGTACAATAGCTTAAGTACTTAAAGAGACAATCAATAATTTTATCTTTCTAAAACTTATCAACAAGGAAAAAAGGGAACACGGCAAGGTAGGTAAGTAAAATCAGAAAATCAGTTAATACAACCAACAGAGAACCGCACAATAAGTATACGTACATTGTACAAACCATTGCCAAACCACAGCCAAACGTTGAGTTGAACGCTGCGCTCGTTAAGTAATGTGAGTTATGTACCTATATTAATTCCATGGTTGTACATTACTGTATCATATCATACTTATAATTATATATTTTTTTAAGGACATTATTAAGTATTTAGCCATTTAACTAAATTAGTATAAGAAAAATAGTGTTTAAGTACCTAGATATTGTAAGAAATGTGCTAACTAGCTAACTTCAAACAAGCAACAGGGTCACACAATTCAATATTTTTTTTAGATGTAATTTTGTATTGTGTGCAGCATAAATAAATAAATATCTTTATGTAGTCTGTCCCGTAGTATGAAAGTAGAAGCAGTGTTGCCGTTCGAGAGACTTTGTCGCTAGATCTAACGGAATTCATAAGTGGTTATCGGCAAAAAAAAATGAGCTAGTGACAAAAAAATATTTAGAGACTTCTAGCGGATTTTGAGCCGTTGTAAATGCGACTTTTTTTTCGAAAAATATATGAAGAATAATGTGTTTCTTAAGACCACCACTACACCTGAACAACCATAAACATCCGTTCTGGCCCAAAATATTCTATTTCAACCCCACAATGTGTCTCGTTCCCAATCTTTTTCTAAATAGATAATATACCTGGTTTAATACTTATTCATATTTTTAGCTGATTTTCAAATGTCCTGCTGGCAACATTCACGTAAAATGATACTAAACGAGAATTCCCCTGCTATAAACAAGTTGTGTAGTTAGCCATTCAGTTCATTCTTTCGTCATGCTTGCTCGTTCGCAACACGACAATCAATGTGAAACAAATAGGTAGATACTTTTCTTTTCGATTCAATGTTTGAAAGATATTGATTTGGTGTGATTACTGTGTTTTTGATTTTGAATAATAAATTATGTAATTCTGAGAAAAGTCACAGTTTCAGTTTTTTTTATCATTCAGAACATTTGTTGTGATTTTTTAAATAAATGTGTTGATTTTATTTTTTTGTTATTTTTTGTGAAAAATTAAAATATTTGCCATAATTAAACGATCGGCGCCCTCTCAAAACCCCAATTTATAAGGCGCGAACTTCGAGATTAGACTTGAACGTCAGCGATACGATTTAGCAACTTTTAGCGGATTTAAAAAAAATATATTTACCAATATTTAGCGGAATTTTTCATATTACCAGGGACTTTTAATTTTGTAGAACGGCAACACTGACTGTAGAAGTATTTTTTTGTCTGTGTCATGTCATGTCATGTCATGTCATCTGTGGTAAGGAAGGTACATGGGAAGGTAACATCTTGTTGATCTTGTATTTTACTTGTATAATTTAATTTAAATAATTCGATTCGATAATCAATTTTATTGATTATCGAATCGAAGAGGGAACGCTCGGCCAGAAAGAAGGCTAGAGCCTAGAGCACAGACAGAGAGTACTTTTTGTTTATCGCTAGAGCATGCATAGTTTTTTAAAAGGGTAATAGCAAGGATTTTTTATTTCATCCCTGATGCATAGTACAAGTAGGTACTGTCAAGTCAATGGTCTGGTCACGTCACGGTGGTCAACATCAGTTCAGTTTTCTTTTTTGTTTCTGAGATCTAAGTACCTATCAGTGGCTGTCACTGGCTGTGGTGTAAAAATTCCTGGATATTTGGAATACACACTACTAACTTCTACAAAATTATAAGAAGGGGACACTTAAAAAATCTTGTTTGACTTGAAATCCTTGTGGTTTTGTATAATAATTGACCATATTTGGGGCTTATAAGGTTAGTGAACATTATGTTTGGGTTTACTTGTATCACTAAATATTTCAATACCTATGCTAGTTTTCCAGTTATTCTTCTTCTAAATATTAACACATGTTTTTTACCAGTCTATGCTTGGTAGTGTTCTTGTGCTTTATATTTATTATTTAATTTATTTATTTATTTATATATGCTATACACAATACAAAATTACATTTTAAACTTATTCTAAAAGAAATGAATTGTGTGACCCTGTTGCTTGTTTAGTTTTATCACGCTTAACTACAACTGGCTTGATGTTAAGCAATGTTACAGTCTGCTACAACGAAGTTAGGCGTAGACTTTGGTCTGCATCCCATAATATGTAGGTATATAAAATGACAGTAAGAATGTGCTAGTTTGTCATAACATCTTGTTCTTGAACAAGTGCATATCTCATCACATTTCTCGATATGGCGATCTATGTTGAAGTTACCTAGAAGCATCATGAACAGATCTGTGAGAAATGTGTGTGTTATCAATGAGTTGTATCCTTGTCCTCCCATGGTTTTTGTTAGATTTTTAATGTTCTAAAAGCCAAACAATAATAATTATAATAGGACTAGCAAATGCCACCGCCTAAATTCAAACGCTGTAGTATCAGGCCTTGTTAATAAAAGCTAATGTGTATTTGTTGATCTGTTTATTCCTCTTTCAAACTGCAATAGAACAAAATATTCTTTTTTGGTATGTATAGGTTTTGTGATGTAAAACGAGATCTAAAAGACAAGTTGTAAAGTTGAGTTTAGATTTATTACTCAATAGGTTTATTACCTAGTCTTATTTAGGAACATCATAGTACTTAGCAACATATTCTAAGTCAGCACATAATCAAAAGTGTGTGTCATCTCACCTGTAACCCAAATACTTTAACAGTTATAAGTTTTTGTGAAATAGAAAGTAAATTAGCTTACTAGCACATGCTAAGTAATTAGCATTAGTGCACTGATAACATCCAAGTTACTTACTTTTATTTGTATATTTTTCTAGCAATTAGTAAGTAAATAACTATTATATCGGATATTACTGATGGTAATATAGGTAGCTCTATTTATATTTATGTACACTAAATTACCATAAAATTCAGGAATCTACAAAATGAAAGTGAAACATGCTTCTCGTAGCTTATTTCATGTTGAGTGAATGAAACCTGAGTGCATTTTAAAAATGAATCTTATTTAAGTATTTATTTCATAGGCCTTAGCATTTTGCTGATGTGCCCACATCAGTATGTTAAAATTCTTTTTAATATTCCTTAATTAGTACTGATAAAGCATTTTTTCCATTATTATAGGATGGCAGAATCATGGTACACCAAGGAGGACATCCTGCGAGGTCTGCAGGAGGTTTCCCCGGGCCGCCGAGTGGCTGACATGGATGACAATGGCCTTGTTCACGCAGACAGGCAACCACCACGACCACTGGCATATGAGGATGAACGTAAGTTGAATCAATCTGACTGGCCTGTTAGCTTAGTTGGTAGTGGCTCTGCCTACTAATCTAGGGGTTGCGGGTTCGATTCCCGCCTGACACAAGTATTTATGCATTTTAATAATGTATAATTTCTTGTGTTGAGTCTGGTTGTTTGTATGTATAAGAAGTATGTATTTACAAAAGAAAAGTATATAAGTATTATATCCGTTATCTAGTACCCACGACACAAGCGTTTGCTTAGTGTGGGGCTAGATGCTGTGTGCAATGTCTCGAAATATTTATTTATTTATTTAATCATGTCATTTTACACATGTAAAAACTAATAATGAGTTTTATCTGAATATATAAAACTCAAAGATGACTGACTGACTGATATAGTGATCTATCAACTCACAGCCCAAACCACTGGACGGATCAGGCTGAACTTTGGCATGCAGGTAGATGTTATGACATAGGCATCCGCTAAGAAAGGATTTTTGGAAATGCCACTTTTATAGGGGTGAAATTGGGGATGCAAGTTTTACTTCTTAATGCAGTGAAGCTGCCCCCACTAGTTTTTTTTAATAAATATGTAAATTTTGTACATGGAATAAGTTTGTGTTTGACTTCCTCATGCCTGATGTCAAGCATTGCTGCAGCCAAGTGTGTAACATACTACAATTGAGAGACAGATTATTGTGGTTATTAGTATGGTTGTAGTGTAATGTCATTTGATAGCCTACTTTATTACCAAAACTAGTAAAGCCACAAGCATCCTTTAGTTTACCATAAGCACATTAGTTAAAAAAAACTATATTGCAATTTTTTCTCGAAATGTTCTGTTGTTTTCTTGATTTTTATTTTATGCTCCTATCAAAGTGCATGCTATCTGCTTTATTTATTTGAATGTGAAGAAAGAACAAACACACATACATAATTATTTACTTTTATAATATTGAATGTTAATGTGATAAACAATGATTCAGTAAAATTAAAATTTCAAAGTAGGTAGTGTAAATGATGCATAATATATAATCATTATAATTAAGGGCAATCACACATTTATTTGATTACATAAAACTTTATCAAAAACCTATATAATATGTGTTAATAAATCTATAAATGTAGGTACATTGAACTTAATCTGAATCTAAATCATCTAAATAGATTTTAATTCCTGACTTTTATTAAGTAATACTAACAAAAAAAAATTAATGGAATCTGTACTTGTCATTATTGCATTAAATGTTCCAAAATATTTATTGCTTTAACATTTACGAGTAAAATAAAAACGTATACCTAGCTAAATTTATCGTATAATTTCATATTTTTACACTGTAGGTACAGTTTGACCACTGTGATTACTACCTATTGCTTTAACATTTATTTCGGTTGGATTTATTACCTTCTTACAAAGTATTTTGTTAACTATTACGAGCAACAAAGTCTTGCCTTTCCTATCACACGCTCTCTTCACTATAACAACAAACATGACCGTGTAAAGTATAACTTGGTACGAATTCATGGCTTCATATGTTACTGATACGATGTCACTATCACTAAAACATGAAAACAAGTCATTTACAAGAACATGTAGCGACGTTATGTTCACTAAAATAAAATAAATCATGTATTTTCTTACCTTGTGGTTACATTTCAGTAAATCCCTCCTTTCAAATACAATTTGCAATACTTTACATATGTAGATGAAATTAATTGCGAGGACAATATATTTAACGGCCGTATAAGTATAATAATAAATTGAGAAGTAGTTGTATGATACTGTTTGGTTTCTTTTTTGATTGTCGAAATCCATGTTGAGGAAGACCGGGCCTAGTACTCCAATGGGGAAGGTGGCGATCCAAATGGTGAGCATGCTGTGAACGAAGCGCAGGTGCTGTACGAACACCTTGGTCACTTTCTTGTATAATATGTTGGTGAATACGAACATGGTGCAGACGATGACTGCATCCGTTTGTGTGTAGAGTGCAAATATGGCGTTGATTAGATACTCGTTGTCCAGCCCCAGTCTGGTCACATACTCTAAACATGAGTTGAAAAGTCGAGTGACTGAGATCATAGTCAGCAGCATCATGGCTGGCTTCCTGCTGCAGTCCACCACCATGTACACGAGAACTTGAGCCAGCAAGCTCACAGATGACAGTGTGATGCCCACTATCCAAGCAGCGAGAGCATCGATAGGTATCTCTTCTATATATTCCACCATTTTATTCAGATAAAATCTTCGGATTCAGACTCCTCTAAATTTATTATGTTATTCGTACTAATTATATGATTTTAATATAATTAGCCTAATACTGAGCGATAAGTTATGCTAAATACAAATTATGAATAATTTAATGAACCTGAAAAGTTAACACGACTGCTTTACACACGTATCAATTAAATTGTATTGCATTCTCGACAACAACATCTAGTTAGGTTAATTAGTTGATTTGATAAGAAAAACTAAGAACTAATTGCATCGGTATAACTACACGCTACCAATAGGTTATATTTATTTCAGTTGCGTAGCTTATTAATTAAGCTTTAATACTGAAAACTGCTAATTATATATATTGTACGTAATATGTGTACAAGGTACGGGTGAAGTTTAGGGTATAAACTTTAAACAATCTTAACTAAGTAAAGTATAGTGTACACGAAGTCAATACGCCTGGCAGCCAGCGCTGGCTTAATATAAGTTTGTGTATACAGTTCTTCAAACCAAGCCAGAGCTGGCTGCCATTGCTGGCGAGAATAGAGCGCCCGTCTATTTTTCTAGCTAGTGACCTCCGCCCGCATACCGATGTCGCCCGCGCCAGCGTAACAGATACGTAGTAGGTAGACGTACCTCGCCAGTCGTTGGCGAACGTCCGTAAACAGTGTAAGTGTCCTTCTTTTTTAGGGTTCCGTACCCAAAAGATGAAACAGGACCCTATTACTAAGCCTCCGCTGTCTGTCTGTCTGAATCGTGATAGCTAGGAAGCTGATATCTTCACAAATGATGTACATAT
Organism: Macaria liturata; assembly: GCA_964023185.1. Classification (NCBI taxonomy): domain Eukaryota; kingdom Metazoa; phylum Arthropoda; class Insecta; order Lepidoptera; family Geometridae; genus Macaria; species Macaria liturata. Next base: position 11,829,617 of record OZ026823.1, on the reverse strand, counting down.
TTCCGTTGCCGCTATAACAACAAATACCAAAAATGTTAATAGATGATATTACGGAACCCTTCGTGCTTGAGTCCGACTCGCACTCGGCCGGTTTTTTTTACGTGGTATAGGTTTAGGTTTACTACAGCCTGCCTGCCTTTTAACAGACTTCTTATTTTAACAGACTTTGGTGCCATTTTTTTTTAAACTTCAAGCGTAAGCACATCCTAACGTAAATGAATGTCGTCTAAACAACTGGGGCCAGGCCAACGCTGGCTTTTCTGCAGGACTGGCGCCAGCATTACTGGCTTCACACGAAGCCAGTTCTTGCACAAAAAGAAACGAAAAGAAATGATAGTTATATTATGTGTTTTGTGGAAATAACAAGAAAATGTTATTCAGGTTATTTTATTTCTAGCTATCTTATTTTATTCCTTAGAATATTAGTTACGAGTGACATGCATGCATAATTATACCTAAAATACGAGTATAACGCATCTAATATTAGATTATCACACGTATAATGTTGGTAGGTACCTATTTCCTTTATTTTTAACTCATTATTTATTATTTTTGTACTTTTTCCTTAAGGCTACATAAACATTTTAATGACTATTGGATGCCCGAGGCTTTGCTTACGTTGTTGCGGGACAAAAGGTCATGTTAATCGCCATACTAATCACGCGTGTATAAGTTTCCGCAATATACGCAAATCACGGTTCGAAAAATACTTCCATCATTAATAATCGCATTTTCATCCTTTAGATTATCCCATTAGTAAGTACTAGTAAGAAGAGACAAAAGTCTTCTTCTAATGTGGGTATATATATATATATATATCTCGTTCACTTCGCCCGTATTTTACGCAGTTTTTCGTGTACCTACCTAATTAGTGATATGAACACTTAGATCTAAATGATTTCAGTAATCGTTAATTAATCGTATTGCATCTAATATAAAATATGATTAGTACCTAATAGCGCCCCGCGGTGTTACCCACTTTAATCTGGGATAGTCCAGGGTTTAATCTTCCTCCATACCAAATTAAATTCAGCCGTTTATGGAAAGAAGTAACAAGCATATACACACACGTGAACTTTCGCATTTATGATATCACTAATCGATGCCCGTGACTTTACTCGCGGTGGTCAGAATAAAAATAAGCTTAGGTACATATTTCTTGACCCTTCATTATAACTGCCACTATATTAAAAATCATGATGACCCGTCGTCGTTCCGTTGTGGTGAAGTGTGATATAATAAATAAAAAAATAAAAATAGCCTTTATTTCCCTAGTTAAAAAGTTTCACATTACAGTTTTTGATGTCACTTTGTTCATTAAAATATTATTACCTATTCAGATTTTTACAATATTTCTTTATACATTATAATGTCAAAAATTAAAATGACAAAGGGAACTTACGATGTCAAAATAGTAATGTTTTGATGTCAAATTTTAACTTAAATTTCTTCAATTATCTCGGGATCGTCCAGCTTTGGACGTAGGCCTCCTCCAACTCTTGCCATGATATGATACGTGGGATTAATTGGTCATGTATAATGTTGTAGAATCGGAGCTGGAGCTCCTGTACGGGCACACTGCGCGAGACATGTACGGGCAAGGTGACGCACAGCAGGGAGCTGCCGAGCCTGACCTGATGGGCATCACACAGATGCTGCGGATGGTAAGACATTCTATATTCCAAATAGCCGCAAGCCAATTTTGTGTAGAACAAAGTTAAACAATTAAAAAAAACCTCGGATTTTCATACACAAGGTTGACTACAACTCGCTTGATGCTAAGTAACGTGCTTCAAAGCCGATTGACTCTCGTCTTGAAGGCCGATAAATATCTCAAGGGAATAGAAACTCCGGCAAAATAATAGAAAAATAAAGAAAATAAATTTATTATAGAGTCTTATCAATTCAAGGTAGCGTCCAGGCGAGACCTGAATTGTTAGAGCTTATCACTTGTACCATATTATCAGTGTCTGCTTTTCATCCAGACGCACCCTGGTTCGAATCCGACCCTACACCTTGTATTTTCAAGTGTGGATTTGCACTCGCTTAGCAGTAATGGAATACATCGTGAGCGACATATTTGTGGACCAAAATTAGACATTAAATTGTCTAACATTCTTATTATTTTTATTTCAGGTACAAAAGTACGAAGACTCTTCTGACGACGATTTTACATTATGTCCGGGAAAACGTATAGTTATAAGTAAACCTAATAGTAATTGTGTGACTATTGTCAATAAAAAATTAGACCCTAGTAAACCCAAAGACTTGACAACCTCAAATTCAGAGGAAAAATATATTCAAAGTAAATTGAATCCTAACGTAAAAGAATTCGTTCCTAAATTCTTGCAGAGTCTTCCAAGTACGGATAAAGACGCGAACACCTCTCAAAGCACAAGTTCATGTACCACCCTAGCATCCACTGACAATAAAAGTGTTGATACAAGACGTACTCCCAACTTGGAATTGCACGACAAAAGTACATCAGGTACTAAAGCGCGAGATGGAGAGACGTCGTCAAACGCATCATATCCACCCCATCTGAAAGAAAGTATTAAGGAGGCTAATGAAAACGAGAAAATTTTAAGAGATGAGAAGAGGGAAGCGGCACGTCTACTTAAGAGCCAAATCTCTTCAAAGAATGATACCTTAGAACAACAACAAAAAACAAATTCAGCCATCGTCAAACTATTACAACTGTATTCTGACCCGAGACCGAAGAACACGGTCAAACTATTGACACCAGAGTTTTTTGAAAAAAGCATTGAAGCAAATTCTAAACACGAAGTGAAGCCCAATACTCTCTTAAATGAAAACAAGAAATATGATAATGTAGCAGCTGATGTAGAACGGATGGCATCACAACACGATATAGCTGAAGACAATTATGAAAACTTCGCCAGCAAAAATAACAAGAATGCTTTCAGTTGTATAGCTTTAATTCCCCCAGAGACATTTAATCATAAACCTAATCATTGCGATGAAAACGAAGATGAGGTTACAGGATCAACAAATCTGACTCCGAATTTAGCAGATTGCGATATAAACGCAGTCACGAAATCTCAGCAAGAACCCGATGATATAGATCCTTACATAAAAGAATCTATAGAAAAAGTCAATAATTGGTTCGATGATAAACCTGTGCTCACTGTAAATGAAGAAAATAACTGGCCGAGTGACAAATCCCAAACAGCAAGTACAGGAAAGAGCAAAGTATTCAGTCCTGTTTTAATCACGAGTGCTCCGGTTTATAAGCGTAAAGATACATCAAGCTGTAAGTCTCCGTGCGAAGTGACCAAGAAAGTGCCGCGAGGAGGCGTGCCTGAGTACAAGCCCACAAGTTACGCTCGAGAACTGCACAAGAAATATTCCCAAAGGAGTAACGCTTCTACGCCAGCTCCCCTCAATATTTGGGACAAATTAGAAGCAGATCTCAAGAAGAAAGACGAGGAAATACTGGCCCGAAAGAAGAAAGCATCAGATCTGTAGAACAGTCTTCTTCTTATCGAATGAGAGTGACCAACTCTGGTGTCGAGAGTGTCGGTGAGTCTATCAAGTCGCCCTAAGGTGATTAAAAAGGAGCAGTGTTAAATTTATATGTAACTCATGCCCTTACGAGACAAATGGATGCTGCATCTATGCTGCGTTGCGTAAATGACCAGTAAACTCTATGTATATAGAGTACTAGTGGGTGCTCGCGGCTTCGCTCGCATTATGAAGTTAAACTTGCATCCCCTATTTCACCCCTTTAAAAGTGGTATTTCCAAAAATCCTTTCTTAGCGGATGCCTACGTCATAACATCTATCTGCATGCCAAATTTCAGCCCAATCCGTCCAGTGGTTTGGGCTGTGCGTTGATAGATCACTATATCAGTCAGTCAGTCACCTTTGAGTTTTATATATTTAGATTTGTTGCTTATTAGTTTAATCGTTTTAGCATGAAAGCAGCTTGCTAACTATTTTATTTTGAAATTTGACAAACAATTGACACAATTGGTGCAGTTTTACCGTAAACGTGCTTGACAAACAGATGTATAACAGTATCTCTACCAGCAACAAGATGGCCATTATCTGAATAATAGGGAATGCACCTTCCACTCTCTTGTAGAAGGAGAAATATGTTGTTGAACGGCTGTTTGCCAAGTGTGTGTACGGGGCATTATATTTTAACTTCGCAATTTTATTGTGAGTGATGATTGATTATATTGTTTATTTATAATTGAGAGTAAATCGAGACAATAAGTGTCTAACTTAACCACTGTATCTTTAGGCTAGTATTATTTTTTATAATTCTTTCTTTCTTGAATTACTAACGATTTAATTAGTAAGTTTTAGTATTTTTTTTATTAGTCTAATTTTAATGACCACTCATTTATTAGTTAGATCGTCATATGAAATGTCCAAAGTAGGATATTAGATTATTATATAGGTTTCACTCTAGATAAATTAAATTATTTTTATTTTTATACATAATTATGTTATAATAACATATGTAATACATTTTAAGTCATATCAATGTTTACTTAGTATATAAGATGCAATAGGAATATTATTAGATATACAATGAAAGTACATAAAAATACTGATGTAAATTAGTTAATACGAAAATTGCCGCAGAGAGTTGAAATATCAGTAGTAGACCTGTATGTGTCTCTCTCTGTCATGTTATTGATGTCTCTGTACCGCATATGCTGGTCAATGCGACGGCAATATTTTTACATAAAAACTACAGAGACAGGCATACAAATGTCATCGAATGAAATTCAATATTATGCGATTGTATTTTATTAAAATATTAATAACTATCGACTTTAACGGGTGATGTTAAAATTAGGGTCAATCTAGTTTGTATGGGGAATAAGTTGGTCAAACGAGGCTACCAAAACATTTGGAAGGGTTGGAAGTTAATAAATGCACCTGCACTGACCCACATACCAAATGGAAAAGCAGCTGTAAAAAAAAAGAAAATAAAGGCTATTTTATTCATTATATTATTTTTATTATCCAACTAACCGTGAAGAAAGTGCTTGAGAATTCTGTAATTACTATGTCATACTGTAATTTGTATGTTTGGTTAATTTTGTTTTGAATATTTTGAATTTCGATAATAATATTTTCTGTTACTTTAGAAAGATGCAGGTTCAAATCCTGACTGACAACAAAATCAATCAAATCCTTAGGTTTTATTGTTTACAAAATATTTATCTTAGCTGTTAGTAGGCATATTATAATGTATTATTAAGAGATTTTATATATTTTTATACAAGGTCACTAGTTATGTAAGCTTAGTAAGTGTTCGAATTTCATTTTTATTACGACTGTGATAGTTACTTAAAGACGCCAACTGATTTAAAATTGTAAAAAGGTTTACCAACTAATATTGTACCTTTTTGAGAATGTTCGAAAGCTAATATTATTGTATATTTATATAATTTGTTATAAAATTCACAATAAGATTAGCGTTGGAGCAGCACCAAAGAAGTTGTTAGCTTTACTTTTAACCGTGTACATTGTCACATGTGAAACCCAGTTCATTTAACGGGACATCTATAAATGGCGGCGAACATCATTCCGTCCTTTTCGCACTAATGGAGGAGATGTATTGTGTGAGAAGGATGTTTTTTTTTTTTTATTGAACCGGGTTTATGTGACTCCTCGGGAGTTACTTGGTGCTATTCGCAGATCTTCATAAATGTGACTTACAATTTACTAAATGAATTGTTCATACTTGTATGTAAGTATATGTTTAATGTTTTTTAATATGTAACATTTACAATCATTTGTAGCAAATGTTTTCGGATGATGCAATTTTAAGTATGTTAAATATATATTACGCACGATAAGATAATAATTTGTTATTATCACAGATTCTCGGGCCTTACGCCCGGTATTTTAAGGCATCAGTGGGGCTGTAGCCAACACTGAGAGGCCTTTTACAATAGAATACTTTAAATTACGTAAAAAATTACAGAGAGTGGATGTTAGGTAAATATAATAACTATTAGGGGTTAGGGGGTCTCATTTAGCCCCCAGGGAATCGGGGTCCGCGGTGACGCCACTCACCGACGACTCGCCATAAAGTCGCCCCTGCGGTTTTTTTAAAAACAATAATATCATTACATTTTATCGTCAACTCTCTCAGTTGTGAGTATTTTACTTTTATTAGGTAAGTATACGCTATTAAGTATGACATGACCCAACTATTAAATTCTATAGGTATGTAGTTATGTTATTTTTAGACAAAAGACAAATATAACATTTAATTAGAAATTTTGTTTTGTTTTTCTTTCTTATCTTAAAAGCCCACTTGCAGACTTCTTAAAGTAAAAATGGCCTTCTAGCTATTTTCACCAGGTAATCTTGTTGCAAAGTAGGTTCTATGAGTGGGCGTAAAATTAATATATTAATTTTACTGGCAGCACCTCTTCCATGCAATTACTTACAAGAATTTTATTTTTCGCGCGCGGTTTATATGTTACAATATATAACATTATTGGTACCTTACTAACGCACAACCATAAGAAGTCCGGCTTTTATTAAGTACGTGAAAAGCAACAACTGTAGTAAATTTGCGGAAAGAAACAGCTACCTATTGTTTAGTGATAAGTGGCGCCCTTAAAATGTTGGGCGTTGGTTACCAATAGCCAGTAGGTAAGGTACCTAACCATTTCGTGTATTATCAATATTGTTTATTTTATGGCAGGGTTCCAAGTACTTATTTAAGTTATATTGAGTTGCGGAAGAACGTGACAGACACAAGAACCTTTGCTTGGTGTTATCTTACTATAAGAAACTGTAAGTTGGTAATTCGGCTCGCAAAATAAATTATTTCTTTCTTTCTATACTTAGTACCTGCAAAATTACTTTTTTAACGCTTCGCGAGCATAGTGTCCTTCATATTTTTGTCAGGAAAATCCCCGTTGCATCTTTACGAAGTCAGTAGAGGAAGTACTAGCACGGTAATAGTATCATACAGTATTGTAACTCGGCCGTGTCCTTGAAATAAGTGCCTACAGCCGCGCGTGGCCGCGCGGTACGTAAGCAACGTAAGCATGAGATAGGGCTGTCGCTGTCGCCCATCTACAGCGTTTTAATTGCATCTGGCTACTATGAGTTTCGAGATTGTAAATTTATTACTTTTTATTTATTTATTAGCACAGATACTTAGTAACAATATAAAATATTAATATTACCTACATAAAATACTTTGTGAATTGAATAGAAAGTGTTCAATAAAAATGCAAGTTGTATTTTTGATTGATAGATTTAATTAAAAAACCATGATTATGTAGGTGACTATAACAAATCAACAAATCGCATTTATTTTGTCAAGCTGTGTACACTTATCTATATCTAATAAATAAATAAATAAATCTTATAAATTTGCGACCGAAAAAAACTGCGGCGCAACCGCGACTGTAGTCCGCACGCATACCCCGCGCATACCACGATCCGAGCGCGTAGGTATAGCTCGCGCGTCGTTCGTTTATATGAAGTTGGAATACTGTATGATACTATTACCGTGGTACTAGTCTGTAGTAGTAAAGTAAGGTATGTACCTACCACTTGAAATAACGAATCTTCGAGCATCTGGAATGAAAGAGCCATAGACAGTTTTTTTTGTTTTTCTTTGAGTACATTTGTGCCATATGCCCATGGAAATAATATATAGGTAGTATGAAATAAAAAATCCTTGCATATGGAGGGAAAGAGAGGGATGAAATAAAAAATCCTTGCATATGCCACTTTAATCTTAATAAATACAAATACGTTAATTTATTGTTCTCACAAAAGCTTACATCTAGGTACATGTTTTTACTTATAAAATAGAATAGAACTTACAAGATAAGATAAACATTTTATTAGTAATTTGTACAATTACATGTCAATTTTAAATAATTATATTAATAATAATTATTATTTTGATTTAAAATATTCTAAGTTCAATTTATTCATAATAATATGTATTACAGGTCATATCTTAAACTACGAGTACTTACTTAAAAGTATCATACATGTAGGTACGTATAATTACATCTTATAAAATTGAACAAAAAATAATGTCAATATTCAGATTAATAAAAAAATTAATAATACAATTAATACTTAAAACAATAATTATTATTTCTATAATAATTCTGCAATAACAAAACTAACAATAACATCAGTATCACGTCAATAATATTGTCAGGATTAAGATCACCGAATATCGGGAATGAATTTTTCAACATTATAGAAAGCTTGGTCAACAAGCCAACTTTTCAATTTAAATTTGAAACCCTGTAAGCCGCAGTAATTTCGCTGGGTAGCTTGTTATATACTGTCGGTCCCATGACGTGCGTTAACTTGGCCGACTTCTGCAGGCCACGTGGCACGTTGGCGAGCGTGAGGCCGTGGCGGGTGCAGTATTTGTGCTTCGAGGCAAGCTCGGTGTACTCGGCCAGGTGAACGCGCGTGTACACGGCCATCTGGTAAATCAAGATCAGCGTCATCACACCAAGCTCTTGGAAGTGTGGGCGAGCTGGAGTATCCCAGGCAACGCGAGCTACGCATCTGACTGCCCTCTTCTGGAAGATGAAGGCGCGCTTCCAGTCCGCGGCTCGGCCCCAAAGCTCAGTACCGTACTGTAGCAATGAGTGAACCGTCGCGAAGTAACACGAGCGCGCCACCTCGCGCGGCACCACTCTCGCCACCCTGCTCAGCGCGAAGCAAGCGCTCCCGAGCTTCGCACACAAACCGTCAATGTGGACGTCCCACTTCAAACCTCGGTCTATTTGGAACCCCAAGAACGTGGTCACCTTCTGCTCCTCAATACTCACCCCATCCACCAGCACTGTCAGCGGTCTCAAAGACCTACCTGACAAACTAAACTAAATGAAATGAGTCTTGGCGAGATTAAGGGCCAGCCCGTTAATGTGCATTGATCTCCATCAGTGTACTAGTAGTAATGGAGGTCAGTGGTTAATGTGGAACCAACTCAGTAATTGAGACGCCGTCTCGTTGAACTTCCTCTCCAATATGTCATTCGAAGCTGCGGTCACGATTCCTGCCACGTCATCGGCATACATGAGAACGTCAGCTGACGGCACAGCACTCGGCAGATCATTAAAAAGCAGCGAAAATAAAACGTTGGAGACCGACGACCCTTGGGCTACCCCCATAGTGGTATTTAGTGGGTCAGATCTCTGTGAACCGCCGCTACCAACAACTATCTGTGACCTGTTCTGCAACAACCCCGTCAGAAGAGCGTGAGACGCTCCGTTGACGCCGTAGTGACGCAGCTTGGCTGCCAGCACTGGCCAGTCAGCGACCTCGAACGCCTTCGAGAGGTCACAGCACAGTAGCGCCACCTGTTGCTTGGGCACGGAATCAAGAGCCTTCACGATGCGGCGTACCACCTCGCGAGTCAGTGACGTTGTTGAATATCCCTCGCGGTATGCGTACTGCCGGTCGGACAACGCATTGGTCTCGGACAGGAAACCTACTAGCCTGGAGCTAAGACCGTTCTCCAATATTTTCGCGACTGCAGGTATAATAGACACAGGTCTGTAGCTATCTACCGCTTCGCGTTTCCCCTTCCCTTTGTATAATGGCGAGACTTTGCTAAGTTTAAGCTCATCAGGACAAACGCCCTATCTACCGCTTCGCGTTTCCCCTTCCCTTTGTATAATGGCGAGACTTTGCTAAGTTTAAGCTCATAAGGACAAACGCCCTCCCTCAAACAGCTATTATACAGTTCGGCTAACACTGGAGCTAATGGTATAATAGCTGCTCTAACAATTCTCATCGATATCTCGTACGCATCTTTAGATACCTTCGGGGGGATCCTGGTCACAACGATACGGTACACTTCATCGCGGTGAACCTGCGGAGCCGCAGCGAGCGGTCTGGCGGCGCGCAGGCAGCGAACAGAGAGCCTGCGCGTGCTCGCTGTACGTCCGCGCGCGGTGCCCCGCACGCAGCGGCTGCACTCACTAACCGTGAGTTCATTGCGTTGACCACCGCTCGTTTACAGCAAAACTTAGTGCCGTCAGGCTTTCTAACTAGGTCAACGAAGTCATTTGAATTTATTCCTAAGTATAGCTAATAATGACGTCAATTGATCAGTGGCATTGTTATTCTTTAGCATGAATTTGTCCCACTCAATGCTTGATAGCATTGAGTGATGCGACAAAGTTAGCTTGATTCGCATTTGACAGACACCTAGCGTAGGTATGTTGTGGCTGAGGCTGTGGTCTAAAAACACTTATTTCACACATATTCTACCATTAATGTTCAGGTAGCTTCTTTTATTGGTATTTAAAAATTCGTCAATCGTGTAAAAAGATTGTAAAACGAGCCAGTTCTCTAACTTATTTTTAAATACCTATGCTGTCACTCCTGGTGCTTGTGATCTCAGCCGGAAGGCAATTATACACTTCCGGCCCTCTCACGTGTGTTAGATTCCCGGCGCGAGCGAGGCGCACATGGCGGCCTGGCCAGCTTGTCTGCGCAGCGGAGATCCATGGTACCTGAGTACCTGGTCTCCACGCGTCTTAAACAAGTTTAAATTAAGCCTAACATATAGGGCCCATTGATATACTACCATCGATGGTAAAGTCATAATACCTAATGACTTGAAAAGTGGTCTCGCCGACGTACGACGCGACACTTGCGCTATTGCGCGTATCGCCCGCTTCTGCATTCTGAAAGCACGCAGTCTGTCGGCCGCGTGCCCCCAGAGTTCTGTCCCGTATTGCAAGACAGAATGCATACACTGTAGCAAAATAGCAAGTACGAACCACATCGGCAGAAACCACTTTAGAAAGTCTTCCCAACGCGAAACAGGCGCTGCCTAGCTTAGCGCAGAGCTTATCAATGTAGGTACGACGACCACGCAAGCCCGCGATCTAATTCAAAGCCTAAAAAGGTTGTAGAGTCTACTTCGTCTATCTTGTTTCATTCTATGACCATCTTTAGATTATCCTGAGATCGCCCTGATACAGAAAAGTAAATGAAATGGGCTTTTTTAGGTTCAGCACAAGGCCGTTATGGTTAAACCACTTCGCCAGTTCACTCGCAATCTTGCAATTCAGAGGAAGACTTCCCGGTCACTATACAGGCCACATCATCTGCATACATACCTATATGCGCCCCCGGCTGCGATGCAGTCCGGCAAATCATTCAGTAATAGGGAAAAGAGAATATTAGACACAGATGATCCTTACATCCTTACATTGTTATGTTGGAGTAGGTACCTGTGATGTGTTGTGCTCTGCTCTGCAGTAAAATAATAATATCAATTTTTTAGCTTGTTCTTCACACTAATCAAGATCACTGGAAGGGACTAGCTAACATAACACGGGTATGCCCTCACCCAGTATGTTAGGTATTAAGAAATATCCTAAAACTTTTTCTTAATTTATGAACTTAGAATCTCTCAATAAAAGCCTTATTATTATTGGATTGATAATTCATGTACATGACTTCGAATTGTCACAATATGTTTTAATCGTTTATAATCTGTTATCTGTGGTTTACAATACCTTAGCAGTCTGTGCATGAATGGTAAAGGTTATTTATTGTAATTTCTCTGTGATGTTTTTCTCCCGTTTCTCTTTTCTCCGATTGTCGTGTTTGTTTTGTTTGTTGACAATTCTGGAATAAAATCCATGGATATAAGATTTTTGCTAAAAATCTGGTCTGGTTCACTTCACTCAAGAAAACCTTTTCAGAGGGATCACTCCCTGCATAAATAAATCTTGCTTCAGGCAAACGTCGTAAAGGAAGTAGTATTATATTTAAGGCACATAATGTCGCACAGGTGTAAGGAAAATAATACTAAAGTTTTACATTGGCTTAATGAAAGTTGTATACACGACGACTTAACTATCGCACAAGGAAGATTGCCAGTTAAAATGAAGGGAACTGCCCTTCGAGCTGGAGAAAAGCCTCCCGCCTTAAACATCAAAGAAGGTATGCAATACTATAATGAAGGTACATAACTTACTAAATACTAACATAGAAATAGTCAATTCTTTCATAAATATAATGATTACAATTGAGGAATAAAACTACCTATTCTATTCAACAACTTACTTAGTACTTTATTTGTATAATATGCACTATAGGTAGGTATAGGTATTTTACATGCAATGTTACTGTATAGGGACTACCACCCTGAAGGAGTTCTCAAATATGAATATGAAGTGAAGAGAAGCCCTACAATATTAGTAATGCTTACATGCTCATTGATAGCTACACTTCTTTCTGTCATTGAAGAAATGAACAGAGTGTAAATACAACTAAATAATGCAACTGGTATTAAAATCTGTTTATGTATTATTCCAGAAACAGAAGAAGAGTACTTCAATCTGGGTGGTGGAGATGGTGAAGTGGCCGCAGCTCCTGACCTGCGCATGATACAGCAGATGTTGGACATGGTGACTGCCCTGCTCCCTTAGACAATATAGCTCAATAATCAGTTCTATAAATCATAGAAATTTAGACATATTTTCAGTAAAATTGTTTATCAGTTTGAACAATATCAGTTGTAACTTCAACAATTAATAAAAATGTTAACACTTCTGTTTATGCAACTGTTATGATTGTTGTATCATTTTTTCAAACTTTAACACCAAAGTAAAGGTTAAAATTAAACATAAAAAATATTTTACCTTATATGAACTCATGACCTTGCTGTCTGAAAATTGTGACAATATCCTAGTACATACTAGTACTGCAGTACTTGCCAAGTAGTAACTTTCTAGTAATAGCTGTTAATAATTACAAAATGTGTTCCAGGTGAGAGAGGAGAGCACAGAGCTACAAGATGAAAATTTGTCCGGCAAGTGTGTCATCATCACTAAACCTCATTTGACTGGTCAACCAGACACACCAAAACAGACAGCACCAATAAATCACGGAAATACCACCCCTGTACAGCCTACAAAAATAGAGGGACAAAAGAAGCCTAAACGCCAAAGGAATTTTGCAATAGAGCTGTTACTCCAAGCTATAGATAAAGATAAAACAGAAAAAGCCACAGCATATAATGAGATCACAGTGCTCAAAAAACCAGATGATTTCCTCTCAACCAATAATGTAGCTGATGTAACGGGAGAAACTAAACAAACACATGCTGACCCAGCCGCAGCCACAGCAGAAGCCGCTATAAAAAAAGTAACAGATTGGATTGACACACCTAAAACCAGTCCCTTTCCTAAAAAAACTACCCCTATATTTTTGGAGTCTTCAAGCTTAATGTTTAGAAAGAAAAGTGTTGTGAAGGAACCAGTGAAAAGTACAATAACTAAACCACTTCCCACCTACCAAGGGAATGAATATAAGCCTTCAGAGAAGGTCCACGAATACTACAAAAAATTTATGGAACAGAAAAAAATTAAGGAGTTGGCTAGAGAAGACATATGGGCCCGAGCAGAGAGGGAAATGAGAGAAATAGAAAAAAGGTAATTAAATGTCTATCTGTTGTACCTGTTGCTTGTGAAATTAATCTGTACATCACATTATAATTAACAGCCTAAGATGTATATTGATTACTAAATAAGAAAAATGATTATTTATCAAGTAATTATAATATTGGGAGCCTTAACTTTAAAAAATCAGGACATCGTTAGGTAGGGTTTCTAAGCTTTTTTTCATTCTACTCATTGAGATCATTACAATGGGCCTAGCAATAAATATCTGGTATTAATAAGGAATTTTAATGTAATTTATTATTATTTCAGGCGATTGGCTGCAAAAGTTTGCAAGGAAAGCTGCAATGGAACAGAAGGTAATTTTGTTACTGTTTTACATAATGTCGAGTGCAGTATTGAAAACTTCAGTGGCTCTGCTTGTTTTGTTTCACTAGCCTATGTCAGTCTTAGGAGTCCAAGCCCTAAAATACATCTCAAATGGCAAATTGTTTGAAAATGAGGTCATTAAAGTAAACATGTGTCGTTTTCAGATTGTATTGGGCTAGACACCCTCAACAAACGGGAAATTGCTCTGGAAAGTAAAGCCACACTAGGAAACACTTCACTTGACATTCCTGATGTAACCAATACAGAAGATATATCTCAATCATGCACAAAACAAGACTTATCTGCTGAAGATAATATGGCAGCCAAGGCCAATGTTGACGCTAAATATGAGGACAGCAACAGCACAGGCAAGGAAGATGCAGAACAAATAGTTAAAGTGGATAAAGAATCTGAAATTAATATTATGGATGATATTGATTCAAGAGTTCCTGTTGCTCAACTGATTGATATAGGTGAAGAACCTGAAGTTTGCCAAGATGAGCTAATTTCAATAAATGATGACAATATTAAAATAAGAGATGATGAATTAAGAAATGATTTAAAAATGAAATTATCAAATACATCTGTATTTGATGTTAATGAAAATGACGGCCTGTTTTGTTGAAAATTTATACTTTATTTAACGATAGTCTTTCTGAAGCGTGAACTTAGTTATAAAAAGCTGAAAAATTAAGAAAAATATTTCAAAAATATTGTTGATTTCATAGTCATAGTCATATCATTTATTTGCAAATTGTAAAGATATAAATACTTAACAATGACCCTGATAGGGTATGCAAATATGTACATATGTATATGTAAGTCTGAGTGAGAAGCGGCCCGATTCATATCTCGATTTAAAATTTATCTCGATTATTCAATTTCTCATTTAATAATTCGTCGACGGAGTAATAGCATTTCGTAGTCAAATATATTTTTAAATCACGGGCAAAACGTTCTAAGTTTACAATACTTTTTAAGTTTTCTGGTAATTTATTAAAAATTTTAATAGCCATTGATTTAGGGCCCATATTTAGCATTTCTAATCTAGCTTTAGAAGTTTTTAATTTGTGGGGGAACCTAAGTGTATATTTTCGCGGGATGTCAGCTACTTTTATAAAATATTCCGGGTGTCTCATTACAAAGTAGCATGCCTCATATATATATATTGATGCTACAGTCAAAATACTAAATTCAATGAAATATTTTTTGTGGAATTGTGGTTTTGATATATCTGGAGCTTTAATTTGAGCAAGAATACGGATGCATTTTTTCTGAGCCACGAACAAATCATTTACGTCGACACTGTTGCCCCAGAGGATGATGCCGTACCGGAGCCACGAATACGCATACGCATAATACGCTGACAATGCAGTGTCAAGGTCAGTGGCTTGTCGTACTTCTCTGAGCGCATACGCGAAGCTTGATAGTTTAGATTGAATTTTTTTAACGTGTTTTTTCCAATTGATGTGTGAGTCAAGTTCTATGCCTAAGAATGTTGCCGTATCGATGCATTGGATTTCCATATTATTGTATTTAAAGTTAATGTCTAAAGGGGTTCTTTGGTGGGGTCTGAATTCGATTAATTTAGTTTTGGAAAAGTTAATGTCAAGGTTGTGGTCGGTCATCCAGCTAATTATATTATTGAATATGTCAGTCAGTTGATTGTTTAAATTATTATTATTAGTAAAAGATGTCAATAAGGATAAATCGTCCGCGAAAAGAACACAGGATTCGTTAATTATTTTAGGTAAGTCATTAATATATATTAAAAAAAGTATACATCCCAAAACCGATCCCTGAGGAATTTAATTATTTATCGTTATAGGTGTATACTCGATTCATCTATACTTGGGGAAAATAGTAAACAAACCGCCGGCTCTCACAAAATCACTAAACTTTCGATGAAATCACTCCACTTCGGTATTTTAATAGTTCTTGGACACAAACGGTACATGTATGCTACTATTTACACACGTAGAACACTTTGATTCAACATAATTACGCTGTATTTCAATAAATTACGAAGACATGATCAAATCAGCGAAAAATCTTTTGACAGCTTTGACAAACACTCTATGATAGACTTTTAACGTTGTCTATGTTTTAGTGATGGGAATGGTATTCAAAGAATGAACGTAAAATAAGACTAGGAGAATGAATGCTTTCATTTGCAACATATTATCTATCAAAATACTTTTATACAATATAAATGAAAATATATAATAATAATATGTATAATATAATTACCGGGTTATTCGTGGCTATTGAGATTATTAAAATTTATTAATAAATTAATTATTAAAATTTATAATTAGATTTATAATTTTAAAATTTGGTATGGCTATACGTCAAAAATATGTCATTGTACGAGTGAGAAATACGACTTGGATATCGTGCCTCTCGCTCGCATAAGTCTGAACGAGCTAGTAACGAACCGATAGCAGCATTCGTCTCGTAACTTCCATCGATGTCTTACGTTTCGGGCGCTCTTACATTATTGATTTTCGACGACCTGGCTTTATTACGGATTTGTGAGTGCTTTCTAGATTGGATTTATTGTGATATTCTTGGACTGACGACTTATTGCTACGCTATACGGACTTGGTCTTATTTTGTGGTTGCGGTTTGGCTGATAATTTGCCCACCTTTACAAGAACAACAATGTATAAAATTTAAAAAAAAATTAAATTTAAATTTTGCAAGCGCTTTAGAAAAAGCATTGTTTTGGATCGACCGGATTTGGTGGCGTGGAGGCAACTGTATCTTTGTAAAATAAAAGATTATAGAAAAGAGAATAAAATAATTTACTATATGGACGAGACCTGGGTTAATGAAGGTAAAAATAAATCTTAAAATGTGAATAAAATAACAAGTATTACTTTAAGTAAGATCACATAAACAAGATTTCACCCACCTAGCACAACCTGTATCTGAGCAGGTGCTGTTTAATCTAGGATTTTCTGGTAATTTGTAGCTTCTAGGGAAAACAAACATGATTAAGTATAGGTTTTAATACATTTTAGATTTAAATATTAAAAGCAAAAATTTTAATAAAAGTTTGTTCATACTTGTAAATAAAATACCTAAATATATAAAAGATTAGATTCATATGTTCATTCAGTTAAATTTAAATTGTCGTTCATTCGACCTTACCACATCACTATTTGTTCACTCTTTGTCTATGGTTTTGGTTTGTTTACTATTTTCCCCAAGTATAGATGAATCGAGTATAGATCTCACAGTCGTTATAGCTCCCGTTGCGTCGTCAAAGTTTTCTATTTCTACGTATTGTTTGCGGTTTTCTAGGTATGATTTAAACCAGTCGTAAGTAACACCACGTATCCCTATGTTGTATAGTTTGTCTAATAGTATATTAAATTGAATTTTATCGTATGCTTTTGTCATGTCAATTAAAATACCTACTGCATATTTTTTACTGTCAATTATGTTTAAGATTTCTTGGACAAGGCTTTAGGATTTAAGGCAACACTGATGTAACTGTGATATTGATGCCTCCTTGGACAAAAGTAAAACTATATTAATTAATAAAATAATCTAAAAGATAGACTCAGGAGTACAAATAGTTACCATCTGAGCCAGATGGTTTGTGGTCAGATAAATCTGTTCAATGCTACAAAATTAGCAGTACCTGCTAAAAATCATTAGCTATAACTACAATATGTGTTGTCTAGTGAAATATGTGATGATGATAGGTATATGGAATACATTGTAACATGTATGTATATGTATGTACCTACTCAAGCAGAAGCAATAAACTCGCCGGCCATGGGATGTACTACATACACACATTTAGAAATTAAAGACATTAATAATTTGTTTCTATATAACATATTAGCTGATGTTTTTTTTTGTAATTGACTTACAATCTTTAGTCCTTAAAAAAAAATATTGCAATCATTTCCAATAGAATCCTGTCAAAATACACTTGTAATTTTTTTAAACAAAATTAATCTGCGAGTCAAGCGTGTAAGGTCGAATTTTAACCGAAACGTATTCATAACAACAAAGTAATTGTATGTCACTCGAAACACATCTCTAGTAAGTACAGTGGCGTAGCGAAGGTATTTGCCGTGTGGGCAGGAATATATGCCGCCCCTCCTATGTAAACTACACTAAAAATAGAGAGTTGCTAGGACTTTTAAATGTTTTATACATTTCAAAGGGTCCTTTTTTACTTTTTTAACTTGGTCCTTTGAACATGTGATTTTTACAAAATCAGTTTAACATCTTCTGTAAATTGCCCATTGTCTAAATAGTGGTGTAACTGTATAATATTTGGTACCTTTATAAAAGCATCTGGCTTTGGCTTCATTATTTTGCTAAGAATTCACAGAAACTTGAATAGCCTAATAACTAGCTCTAAGGAAATGCGAAATGCTTCAACTGAAAAAGTTTAACCTGAATATTGTTACATTAAGTTTTGTGGTTTTAAAAAGTAATAGATGTTTTTTTAAACAATTCATATGCAAACTTGTTCTAGCTGTAAGTAGGTTAAACGCATGTAAGCGTTTGGTATAATGGGTGATTTTGCAGTACCAAGTTAATTTTAATAACTATTGTTGCTAAGAGATGGCGCCACCAAGCGGGCCATATTTTAGCCTTTCTTCATGTATTACCGTGCACAAATTACAATATATTTAATTCTTGAACTCAAACACATAAACAAAATAAGTATCCAATGACACTAAGTGACAGAAACGATGTTGTTTGCGTGGCAAGTATTTACCATGCCCCACTCACGGATTTATTTACTGCTTGCGACACCTAGTGAGCTTTGTACTACTTTTCAGATCTGAAAATCGCTGATTGAAGCGACTGCCTTATTATTTATTTGAGCTGATTTATGGCAGTTTTTTACTTATGAAACTAATGAAATATAAGAGATGGCCAATTCGCCCTGTTTTAGTGATTTTGTCAGAGTTTAATCAAATTTAAGTAAGTTGATGTAAAATCACGTGTGAATCAAAATTCGTATTTGTGATTTTCCACGGAGTTGTTGTATTGATTCCTGTAAGTACAACTTGTATTTGGTTTTCATTGACAAGATAATTCAATGTGTCAACTGAAAGAGTGAATATGTACCGGTGTACCTACGGCTTTTTTTGTTGAATAAAACACAAGTTTATTGATTTTTACATTTGTATTTTTTTGGCAAAACTGTAGGACCTATAACTTAATTGTTTAGTTAGTTATCTTTTTAAATTATGATTCTTATAGTAAGTTAAATTGCTGGAAAGTCTTGTAAATTCTAAAGAGGCATTTCTAAAGGACAGAATCGTTACTTAAAAAGTTTAGACTGTATAAAAAAATAAAGTTAAAGATATTTTAAAATCAAGTCACTCTAGCCTGAATGCAATTCCTTGCTAAGTCTTGTAACTCGTTATTGGAATCCATATTGCCGCTCCCAGTTGATGCATGTAGAACCCCCCTTTCCCCCCCTGCTCCAGCCCTGTTCCCTCCGACGCCGCGCTGTCATTGGTTCGCGCTCACTCACTAATTGCCGCTAATTTAGTGAAGTGTTGAGACTACTCGTGCGCAACACACTTATCTCAAGTTGTTGAGAATATCGAGTAGAATATAATGATATTGGATTAATCAGTTTTAATTTTCAAAATAATACTAAGAAACCTATATAAAAAATAATTTAAAACATTGTGTTATACAACATTATGCGCGCTGTGCAGTGATAGATCATAACTACTGAGTAATAGTTGATGGTAAGTTAAAAATTTTGTTTACATAAATATATCTTGTTAATTTTCTCATAATTTAGTTGTTTAGTCTATAAAGAAGAAGCGTGTTGCTTTTACGTGTTTAATAATTTAATTACATTTTGATTATAATCATACAAAACAGTGCAGTTCGTCTCGTAGAAGATTCTCTGTCTTCCTTTGGTACATTGAACAAGTTGAATCCTCAATAGTTATATCGCGCTATTTTCACTAAAAGAATGTGTTTATACAAAGTTTTTGCCAAATACCTACCTACCTCATGCTACTAAATTATAAAATAGGGGTCTTCAAACCCAGAGTAACTAGGTTTCTCCTAGGCAAACGTGTAATATCTTAGACTACATACAGTAGTGCTTAACATCAGGCAGGCTGCAGACAAACGTTGGCCTATTCCGTGCTAAAAGAAAAACTTTAACTATGTGTTTACTGGAAACCTTATGAGGTTGGGTGTTTTGTCAGGTGCTGAAATAGTAGTTGTCCGGACACATACATATTTAGATAATTATTAGTCGCAATTAGGTACTTGATGCAAACCATATTGTGTTAGATTTTAAGTCTTATTTTTTAATTTATCAGTTTATTTTGTCCTCATTCACATACTTAGACTAGCGCACGATTTATTACCTACAAATCAGAATATAATCCGATGTGTTTGGTTTCAGGAGCAGGATGGTGGTCGACACATTACACATTGGTCTTGAGAACATTCTTCACAGCAGGGTGAGATTTTTTATAAGTCTAGGACGCGGCAGCAAATTACTAATAAGTAACTACGTAACTCGGCCTGGCATGGTCCTTTCTAGTTACCTACTGATGTGAACTGTGGGCTATTCAGCAACGCGGTTGATCAACGACATATCTACTTTATAACTAGTAGGTATAACTTGTACTTCTGCATCTTTGATATTCCTGTAGGTAGCACCTGGATTAGATCTGCGTAGGACTGGGATGAGTGATATACAAGAAGAGAGGCCTATGCTCAGCAGTGACAGTGAGTACTGGCAATATTGAATCAGGCGTTACTTTGCAGAAATCCTTTGTAAATGAAACTCTGGAGAAATGTATACTTAGTGTTTTTCCGCTGCGACTGACCGACCGACTTCAAACAAAAAACTTAAAAAACACTATACCTACCTACATTTCTCTAGAGTTAATTCATATTTCTATATTTTTCAACAACCATATTTAAGTAGATACGCTTAAAAACCGTAGATAATGTGTTATGTAATCATCTTTACTTACCGAGTTACTTTTACCGCGATCAGCATAAATTGATAGATTTACCGACGTCATATAAATCGGAATGCAATTTGAGATTTTAGTTCGGAATAAGCAATGAAAGTGTGTAAGTGTACTTATACTGCTGTTCATGTTTTGGTAAGAAATTTTACTCATTTTAAGTGTATGAAAATGGTTATTCGCGTTGGTTCTTGTTTATTATTATAAAATTTGTAGCTAGTGTTAGAAATAGTCCTAGATTAAGCTAACACTGTAAAACATTTTAACTGTTTCAAATAAAAATATTTTTATTATTTTTTATTATTCCCGGTTAAATGTATTCTATGTCTTCGTGAGAATCCTTTACTAACTCCGTGTGAAAATATCATGTGTAGGTAAAATGTAAATATGCAGTGTATCTCTTGTAAATAAAAGAATGCACGTCGTCGCGCGTAGCTTATCATTGCCAGAAACGGGTTTTATACACAAGTATCAATGAGAAACCATTTAACAGTATAGGATGATACCTTTTTGAATTATTTATATTATGATCTTTTCTTATCATCATCATCAACTGCCCTTTGAATCTCACTGCTGGGTATAGGCCTCCCTTTGTATGTGTAATCTGCGTCGATATTGTGCAGACCTCGTCTAGGTTGAATAAATACATATACTTTGATAATATCGTCGTCCCATCTCGCAGCCTTATTGTCATAATAATATAATATTTTATACAACTAACAATATCTGCTTCAGTCCTTTCAGATTGTGAAGCTATAATAGTATTTCAGCAACCTGCGAAACCAGAATGTTTACGTGATAGATACCTACAGGTAGATCAGAAATCTACTCTTGTACTTACCTATTAAGAAACATATTTAAAAATCTTTAACGGGCTACAAAAATAGATGCGTATGGCTAGTAGGTACTTAAGTGTACAACAATTATTTATCCCAACAGATATAAACACATTACAATAAACAGGCTTAACTCGGTGGGTAAGCAACCGGTGTAGTTAGCGTGGAAGTGTTATTGTTTGCGCTAAACATTACTGCAGGTGCTTGCTCGCGGACGACTCAAGGGCAGGGTCACTATTAGATCGCATGACTATATAATAACCGTTTTGATATTTGTATGTCTACGGATTTACTGATTACATTTCAGAAAAGTAATATCTGCTGCCATACATTTAGTTTTTTTTTCAAACCTCCATATTGAATGCAAAATAAATTCAAAAAAATTCAACTGTTCATTACATTTTTAACAAAACGAAAATACAAAGACGTTTTTAAAGACTGTTACACTTAAAACACGCAAAATTTCTACTCGTGAATAAAAACGAAACTAAAATCCAATGAATGAAATCGGTAAATTTGATTCGTGATTCAGCAGAAGTGCTGCTGCCAAGCAAGCACGAAATAGAATAGAAACGGTCTTCTGTCATCATAAATTTTAAAATAGCTAAGCAAAACTTACCTAATACAAGCAAAACTAAAAATGTTAATGAGTCTGTAAAAATAATTTTGCCACTGAACTTACCTGTGATATAACGAACACACATATCGATTTTTCTAAAGTTGTTTGTAAACTGTAAAGTATAGCCTAATCTACATACCTAAGTACCTATGAACATATAAAATTTTATCCAGATTGGTTTCAGTTACTAGAGCATGATAAGGACGCGTGTTCCTTCTTTAGGCTCACATGGTCACACACACATCAACACTCACAAACAATTTTATGCTTTATAATATTAGTTTGAAGTGACAGGTGCTTGACATATCCTACTTTTTTTTTCTATTTTCCAGCCTCCTCCAGAAGAGCCACCAGGCGAACAGGAGGCCAATGGAGATGTTCGCGAAGGGAACGTCACGTACGGCATCGACGACATACCGCCCTGGTACCTCTGCATATTCATGGCTTTGCAGGTAAATGTAAAGGACACAAGTTGTCAGCCCCCTCAGACAAGAGGCGTATTATAGTGAGCGTACTGACGCATAGGTACTTATGGAATAGAAAGACAAACGACGCTACAAAAAATACTCTCGAATCCTATGCGCATACGAGTAAATAGTAGTACCTAGGTTACAAGTTAATAGTGTAAACTAGCCGTGCGTATGCAATGTTGTTGCAGCACTACCTAACAATGATCGGCGCCATCGTGGCCATCCCGTTCATCCTGTGCCCCGCGCTGTGCATGCTGGACACCGACCCCGACCGCTCCAACATCATCTCCACCATGATATTTGTCACAGGTATGCTCTCATTATTTTTTATACTGGACCACGACCTGCTAGATGGTAAACAACGTTGTCTAAAATCTGTGATCTGACGCGCTTGCCTAAAAGAAACCACGCGCACTTTATTTATTTAGCCCGAATTGTGATGGAAGATCTTATCCATACACTCAACTTTAGTCTCTCAGCTATGACAATCGTATTATAATAATAATAAAAAATAAAAATAAATAAATATTCTTTATTATTAGGCACGTAACCCATAGACATTTGTATTATAACAAATATTTAACAATTTAAATATCGATTCGATTGATTGCTCGTATGAATGCAGCTTCAATGGGCAGGCGCTGTTCTTTACCAACAAATCAATAAGTAATGTCAACGCAGTGTGTTATTTAAAAAGTAATAACTAAAGTAAGGAACCTTAGTACATACTCTTTAAGTAATTACACTTGCCAATGCTGAGTATAGCAGTATTGATCGTGTGCCTGAAGTTAATGACGAGATTAGATGGAAGGTTTGCTTGTGCATACTTCCTACTAACTAAGCTAGTCTATTAAGTTTATTAGTGCAATGAAACTTGCATTTCTTATCTAAACTGCCTTGTATGTACTGACTGTGTACTGAATACGACACTGTCAATACTGTTATTGCTCTAAAATATGCATAAAGTACAATTATATGAAACGAGGCAGTAGAATGTACAATTGTGCATCATGCAATGGTATTCTCTTCGCCAAAAGCGCCTGAGAAATATAACATAGCAACGTGGAAATAAAATCACGTTCAATAGTGAAGTGTTTTTTTTTCTAGATGTTAATAATACTGATGGTAGCATGTACTTATATATTTTGCAAAATGT
The DNA here is from genome assembly GCA_964023185.1 of Macaria liturata. Lineage (NCBI taxonomy): Eukaryota > Metazoa > Arthropoda > Insecta > Lepidoptera > Geometridae > Macaria > Macaria liturata. Next base: position 11,805,757 of record OZ026823.1, on the reverse strand, counting down.
AAGTCCTATAAAATTCAAAACGTCAGTGAATGTGGAGATGCTGGGATTTGAACCCAGGACTTTCAGCATGCGAAGCAGACACTCTACCACTGAGTTACATCCCCGATAAGCAGGTTGCTAAATTTAGCCAAGCAATTACACTACATCTAACACGGATAGTAAAGTTTGAATAGCTACGTTGCGAATTGACGGCATTAGGTGTCATTGTGTGTGTGATTTTTACGAGGGGATGAAACCTTGTATTTTACAGATTAAAATAAAAATATGAAAACAAATGCCGATCCTCTAAAATAATTACATATGTTTTAGTAGAGTTTTGAGTGAGTGTCATTTTGACTATGTATTCGTATTGCAGGGTTAGTAACCTGGCTGCAAGCCACGTTCGGGTGCCGCCTGCCCATCGTGCAGGGCGGCACCATCTCGTTCCTGGTGCCTACCCTGGCCATCCTGGGCCTGCCGGAGTGGCGCTGCCCCGCCCCGGGGGTGCTGCAGGACCTGGCGGCGGCCGACAGGCGGGCGCTCTGGACCAGCCGCATGTGCGAGCTTAGCGGAGCTATAGCTGTGGCGGCACTCTTTCAGCTGTTCCTAGGTATTTAGTTTTCATTTATTCAGCAAAACATTGACTTAAACTAGTTTTTAGTTAAGACGTGTACCCTGTACCGGTATTTCGGATCTAAGACTATACAAAATGATATATACGAAACGGTATGTTACATACGAAAAAGTTTCTGTGCCTTTCTAACCGCCAGTCTCAGATATTCCTCTCTCTTTCCAATCTTCAACCTTCCTCTCCCAGCTGTTCATAGGTAAACAGAAAACAAAAATAAGTCAAGAGGTTAATTCCAATAGGACTATATTGCACGATTATTATAATTAAAACGCTACGCTTAGTGCAAGAGTTTTACTTTACCATTAGGTAACTAGTGCAACACTAGTTTTTTATTACATTTTAGAACTACATAGTTCTAAAACAAGATTGAGTTGTGTGACCCTGTTGCTTGCTTGAAGTTTAGGGCATAGCACTTTTCTTACAATATCTACTTAAACACTATTCCTTATACTAATTTACATGGCTAAATACTTAATAATATCCTTAAAAAATATTATAATTACATATAAGCTAACCTAACTGACATCAAGCAGATAAGTACATCTACTCGTAAATATAATATTTCTATTGTGTGTGTGTGTGTGTGTGTGTGTGTGTGTGTGCTGGATATTATTGCAATTACTCGCAATCGTAGTGACATTCAAAGAGAGATTACAATCAATTCTTACTGTGTAAGCTGAGCACGCCCCGATCACAATTTATTGCTTGCCTTCAGGCAAACTGGGTTTTCTAATATATTAAAAAAACGCTCAATGATAACATGTTGTTATACTAGCAGCACCTAAGATCTAAAAAATAATCGTATATGGTAATCCAATGTGTGATCTATCTCCATGCCAAATTTCATCCAGATTGTTTCAGCCGTTCGAGTGTGATGTATAATTAACAAACATAAACAGACAGTTTCACTCTAACTTTCACCTTTTTAATATTAGTAAATGTACGTTTTTTTCTGTTCGTCTAGTTCGGCAGTCGTTAAGCCATGACTGAGGCCCTTAGGTCGGTTTGAAAACTCTCGACACCAGAGTTGGCCACTCTCATTCGATAAGAAGAAGAAGTAAAATGTAGTATAGTTGTTCATGGCTTCATTCACATTGTTTTTATTGCAGGCTACTTCGGCGTGATAGGCTCGTTGCTCCGCTTCGTGTCCCCCCTGACCATAGCTCCCACCGTGGCGCTGGTGGGACTCACGCTGTTCGACCACGCAGCCGAGGCCGCTGCCCAGCAGTGGGGCATAGCCGCCGGGTATGTAGATAGATAGATAGATAAATAATTCTTTATTGTCACACACATATAAAACAAAATTAATAACATTATTTACATAAACTATTCTAGTGCCACAAGTGGCGGCGTTATTGCTAAAAGCAATCTCTTCTAGGCAACCATTGGAGATGGTATTTGGTATGTAGAGAGTTTGTTTGAGAGTGGGAATGTCTGGTGGCGAGAGTTTTCAGACTCATTCATCTGTCTTTGTTAGGGATAGTTCTGCTGTACGAAGTAAGATACCGCCGAAACAACGAAGCGTTCAAATAAATAAAATAAATAAATAAATAAATATTTCAGGACATATCACACAGCGCCATCTAGCCCCATACTAAGCTTACGCTTGTATCATGGGTACTAGATAACGGATATAATACATATATACTTTTCTTTTGTAAATACATACTTATTATACATAAAAACGACCAGACTCAACAAATGTTGGTTAAAGCTGCTTGTTAGCGTAATTACTAAATACATATTGTCATTTATTGTATTGTTTCGCTTACATTCAAAATACTTACTCGCTTTATCAGCATTAAATATTCCTGCAACATAATTTAATTGATAATAAACTCTTAAGTGTAATTATATTGCCTACTTATTTACCAGTAATTTAATAAAACTAAGATACCTAAACACTAAACAGGCAATGAAAACTTAGCCGTCCAAAGCTTACAAAATAATAAACCAACTGACCTTTGGCTGAGCTCGTATATTTTCATTTAGGCGATCCATTTTTCATGCAAAATTGCGCGGGATCCTTAAACACGCGCACAAACCGCCGCTTAATTACAAAATGGCGGATGTGATTACACAGATCAAAGGCACCGCTTGGAGCTTGTGCTGGAACTAAATAACACTCTTTTTGCATCCTTGTGCTTTTCCCTCTGGCTATCAAAAATGAAATCTGTAGACAAGGAGAAATTTCCACTGGCGAATGTTTCGGACTGTAGTCTTGCTTTATTTTCACGACAATCAAGCGACGGATCATAGTAATTTTGTACGGCTATAATTTAGGATCCCACATTTGTATAGGCTACTTTGTATCCCGACCCAACACGAGCAAAGCCACGAACATCCACTAGTCATATAATAAACGATTGGAAATCCTTATCAAATTGGTTTTCACTATCACTACATAGTATACGAGTAAAAGAAAGTCGCTTTCTGAGTCTGTCTGTATGGAGGTATGTACTCGTATGTACGATACGAGTATGCCTAGATCTTTAAAACTACATAACGGAGATGAGTTGAAGGTGATGATGATAAGGTGACAAGAAGAAGGTTTATATGGTATAACGCGTGCGAAGCCGGGGGCGAAAGCTAGTATTATATAGAAAACTAAGTATGTACAAGTACAGTAGGTTATGTACTCGTATATATCTACTTAGTTTTACATACAAGGAATCGAGTGCGGAAATTGCAATATCTAGGCAATTTAGCGAACTAAGTCAAGAGCTATCGGATTATGAACTAATCACAGCCTCCGTGTTTACTTGCTAGCCTACAAAATGTTACATTGGATATTTTACAAATATAATAAAATGCAAAATTATTTTTTTACTAGTGGTCACTATTATCGCCATATCGCCTTATAAACACTATAACTAGTACAATCACATTTTTTACTGTATGGAAGAATTAGGTCTAGTAAGACCTAATTCTGCCAACTTGTACAATGTAACAGCCCTGTCAGAAGTCGGGCTTGCTAGGATATAGTTACAGAAACAGTTACAGTCGCGAAATCCAGTGTTGAGAGTTTTCAAAGCCTTTTTTGTTTTGTTTTGCTTTTAGTTGTGGTGGTACTAATTTCAGTTTATTAATAAAATGTTGTTTTTTTTTCAAATGTTGTTATGTTATGTTTTTGCTAAGATGTTACTATACTACGTAGATATTCAATAAAAAATTTTTTTTTGTTCTAGAACCTTCACCCTGCTGACGATATTCTCTCAGTGCATGGGCGAGGTGAAGGTGCCTACATTGTCGTGGACACGCGACTCTGGCTGCACCCTCGTCTGGTTCCCACTCTTCAAATTGTTCCCTGTAAGTATTATTATTTTAGAATACATGTGACTTTTATATTATACCTAGTGCTTCGAAACCAGCGAAAGAAAAATAAACTCGGTCACATACAAACTCAAAACGCTGTAGTAATAAAAGAAATCTACTCATGATCTAATACTACCTACCGTGCCAAATTTCATCACATATCTTATTATCATACATACAAACGAATATAAAACTGATGACGTTTCCGTGAGTCCAATTATGAGATTTGACAAGTTGAATTGAAAGTCTTACTTATCTTTAAACCCGACAAGAAATCATGTCTAAGACAGAAACAAAAGTCCTGGAAAGCTTACCATCTTATAAAACTCAAAGGTGACTGACTGACTGACTGACATAGTGATCTATCAACGCACAACCCAAACCACTGGACGGATCGGGCTTAAATTTGGCATACAGGTAGATGTTATGCCGCGGGCATCCGCTAAGAAAGGATTTCCGAAAATGCCATTTTAAAGGGGTGAAATAGGGGATGCAAGTTTTTCTTGTTAATGCGAGCGAAGCCACGAGCATCCTCTAGTCATGATATACACCCGCAGGTGTTGCTGACCATAGTGATAATGTGGGCGGTGTGCGGCGCGCTGACGGCGGCGGGCGCGCTGCCCCCCCACCACCCCGCGCGGACCGACCTCAAGCTCGACATCGTGCGGGACGCGCCCTGGTTCCGCGTACCATACCCGGGTACACACACATTGCCTCTCATATTTGCACCTACAATCAGCCCGAAATCGTTCAGATTCACTATTATTCGACATCAGAGTTGTACACTCTCATTGTCACTTATTTGACGAATACATCAATAGTAGATTAGTAGCCGAGGGCTGTAAGGCATCAATTGCAGCCCGAGATATTTAGGCGCACGAGCGCAGCGAGGGCGCTTATAGTTCGAGGGTGCAATTGATGCTTACACCCGAGCTAACTACTCTGCTTTACATCTCGATTGTGAGGTAAGTAGAAAAAAACCGTATTACAAGAATAAAACATGTTAATGGTTAAAATTTATAGTGAAATGAGAACAATTTTCAAATTTTAGGGACAGGTGTTTTTTGGGTATGTTAATAGCTTGAGATTGTGATATTTATTGGTCATGGACAAAATCAGAACTTACTCGTTTTCTTTTCGCCACTTCATGAACTCGTCGTAAGTTTTCAAATATCTCTCTTTAGAACTTTCAGGCAAAATATTGCTAATTGCTGCCTTCAGCTTCCATTTTCATTGAATCAGGAGTGCAGCTTATATCTTCATCACTTGCAGAACTAATGCTTTTTTCCTAATAAGCAAGTATTTATAAAAAAAACCCCAAAAACAAACAATACTTAAAGTAAACGTTTTCTATTCCCGCCTTTTTTCATCTATTTTTTTCTGGAACGAAATTGAGCATCGCCGTTCGATATTTAAAATTGATGACTATTATACTCATACGAAGACAAGGCTGAATAGAGAAGCGACCTCCTTTGTCTACTAACCGAACTTTTTGAAAGAGTGAAAAGTTTTTTTTTAATTACTTACCGCCCTATGGCGTTTATTATTACCCTAGAGCGCTAATTGGTTACTTACAAGCCCCATTTGGGGGTAATAAGGACCTACTTACCGAACATGAGAGATGTAAAACATCACTATTATTGTACTCGTATTTATGCTGAATTTACTTATGTATCTTTAACTTCAGTACAGCCAGACGTTAAGATCCACTGTAGTCTAAGATGTAGCTTTACCTATTTACCTACTATGGAGTTGAAAAAGTCTTCAGTTCCAGAGTAAATTTTATATCTACACTAACTATTAAGTATACTAGATAATTAAGCAAAACTAGACTGCAACACCTGGCAAGCTATAATCAAATGCATACATGGCTCCTGTGGAAATCGTACCTAAAAGACAAGTTTATTATATGTTTGCAGGGCAGTGGGGCACACCCACAGTGAGCGTGGCTGGCGTGCTGGGCATGCTGGCAGGGGTGCTAGCATGCACCGTGGAGTCCATCAGCTACTACCCCACAACGGCACGGATGTGCGGTAAGAATACCTACATATTACGACCTCTTAACGATCGATTTTAACATTTTTTGAAACCTTATTTTAAGGCCGTTTCTTGACAGCTGTCGCCATTTGACCAATCACATATTGCATAATATGTTAACTGTGTGCCTAGTAAGCAAGTAAACATTGACCGAGTGACGTCGCCCTCGATGTTTCAATTAGTCTGATTGCTAAGATCGATTTCATTAGCATAAAAATACGCTTCTTCTGTGCTCATGTTTGTTACCCTTCACACGCATAATATGTCATACACACCTTACTATGTCTGACTCTTCTTGCCATTCATTTCTTAACCTCCTCGCTTCATTTAACAAACTGTTTTTACCCCTAAACAGCGGCGCCTCCGCCCCCGCTGCACGCCATCAACCGCGGCCTGGGCACGGAGGGGCTGGGCACCATGCTGGCAGGCCTGTGGGGCTCCGGGAACGGGACCAACACCTTCGGGGAGAACGTGGGAGCCATCGGAGTCACTAAGGTACGGGCATGTCTACTGTTGCGAGAATTTTCATATACCTAGACTACTTTTTTGTTTCATATTAAACTAAAGAGGGTTTAGCTTCTTGGTTGTTTTGACTCTAGGCAATTAACAACATAAGTTTTATTTTGTAGTATTCGTGAAAAAAATATTTTTTTCTTCAAGGTTTGTAACGTGCTTTAACTATAATATCTCTCAAACAAGGCTGCTGAAAACATCGATCGGTGACCTTTTTTCGGTGAATTTTTTTTTCGGTGGTGGGCGGGGTGTTTACTTGTTCATTTGAACAAGTACACACAAGTATATTACTTGCAGGTGGGGTCGAGGCGCGTGGTGCAGTGGGCGGCGGGTCTGATGGTGGTGCAGGGCGCGGTGGGCAAGCTGGCGGCGCTGTTCATCATCATCCCGCAGCCCGTGGTGGGCGGCCTCTTCTGTGTCATGTTCGGCATGATCGCTGCTTTCGGTACGTTTAATATTTACATATGAAGTATGTGAAATATACCACATATATTTTTTCACACTTTTCACCATTTTTGTAAGAGTTGTTGCACAGACTCCTGCTTTAGGCATCAATATTATGGTATCCGTAAAAAAATCAAGAATCAAAAATTCTTTGTTGTTAAGAGATTTAGTGCACAGTACGGAATGCTCGGTTATTAAGCACCATGCCTAAAAATCTCGATCAGGTACTTCATTTTATTGCAACTGGCTAAAGTACAGTTCGAGATTAATCTCGAACTCTTCATTGACATTTTGATACCAATACAGGATCACCAAAGACAAATCTATCAAAATGTCCCAAAATCTTTTGAAATATCTTAATATATTTCCGACTATGTTTCAATTCAATATTGATCCTAAGACCATTGCTTTTGAAGACAAGAAGACCTGAAGTCTCATATTAATTATTTTCCAGGTCTCTCGGCGCTGCAGTACGTGAACCTGAACAGCTCCCGCAACCTGTACATCATCGGGTTCAGCCTGTTCTTCCCGCTGGTGCTGACGCGCTGGGTGGCGGCACACCCCGGCACCATCAGCACCGGGCTGCCAGCGCTGGACGCCGCGCTCACTGTGCTGCTGTCCACCTCCATCCTGGTGGGCGGCCTGTGCGGCTGTCTGCTCGACAACTTGCTGCCAGGTCAGGGTCTATGAACCCCAGGGCTCAGGGACACATGTGACGGAGTAACATACCTACACATTAAAAAAACATACCTCCTCTATATAAATAAATATTCCGGGTCATTGCACACAGCGCCATCTAGCCCCACACTAAGCGCACGCTTGTGTCGTGGGTACTAGATAACGGATATAATACTAACTCGTATATACTTTTCTTTTGACTCTTTTGTAAATACATACTTATCTATACTAGTAGTTGAGTAGACTTTTGGATTACCTATCTCTTTTGCACGGTCTCAAAATATGTATGAGCGAAAGAGACAATCAGTCTTTTCTCGCTGACGATGTTAGCATTCGGACACATTTCTGTCCTTTTAGTTTGAGATTGTGTCTCTGTATGCATGAAGTCAAAGAAAAATCAAAATTTGTATAAAAAAGTTGTTTGAGCTCCTGTATGTCATGTTTATTTTTTAAAAAACTATTACTCTCGTTGTAGGTACTCCCGAGGAGCGCGGGTTGGCTGCTTGGGCCAAGGAGATGTCACTGGACGCTGCGGGCGCTTCCGAACATGGAGATACATACGACTTCCCCGTCGGGATGAGCCTTATACGCAGGTAGGTCTCATTCTATTTCTATTCTTATGAGAGTTAGTGTAACCATAATCATACGGAAAGAAAAAGCTTTTTATAGCATCCTCTGACATGGACACGACTGGTTAAAGTCTAATTTATCGAGCAGTTGCTATGTATCGAGATAAAAATGCTACCTTATTATCCTACATATTCGAAAGTTATCTTACTAAGAGTTTCCCAATAAATAAAAACTTCTACCGGCAAGAGCAAAGCACTTCTGAAATAATAATCAATCCACCATTAGTTGATAGTCTTGTTGATTGTATTCCAGATGGCAATGGACAAGTTACCTCCCGTTCATGCCGACATACGAGGCCGGCAAGTTCACTTCCTTGTTCCGGAAGAAGACCAGCTGATTGTGTACTGACCAAAGTAACTTTGTCTTGTAAGCTCTAAAGAATAATACAAATAAAAACTTAGTTGGTTGCATTATTTACTTTGATCTGATTTAATAATGATTTCTGAAACACCTGAGTAAGAATGTATTTTCATATAGCCAATTTTTTTTATTTTTTTTTTCGTTACATAGGCGTTTATAATCATAAGAACACGGGGTATTACATTATTAAAGGACAAAGTAAACCGTAAACAACGATTATAGTGATAAGTAATTAGTTTTTTACATTGATTTATGCATATAATCAGCAATGCACCTCCCCTATGTAATTCCATCATAGATTTTTTAATCCGTGCAGTAAAAGGAGAAGCTAACATTTAATGAATTTCTAATGACAAAGATCGAGTCATTGTCCTGTTCATGACAGTGTGGTCTGTGTGTGTTATATATACAGAGTTACTGCTCTCCTGCACAACACGCTTATAGTATTATAATATAGTAAGTAATAACTTTAAGAGTATGTAAGACTTTTTACTCTTTTTTATTAAAATCGTTTTATTTTCTGAGTAATTAAAATGACTGTAATTATTTAAGTACCTACTAGATGTAACGATTAAATGAGTCTGACTGTGAAGTCCGGTATGCATGATATTATGTATCCTACTTACCTACTAGTAAGTAAGTTCGTATTATAGTGGCCAACTCTGGTGTCAGAGTTTTCAAAGCGCACTAAGGACCTCTGACATGGCTTAACGAATACCGTACTATACAAACAGTCTCCAAAACAAAACAAACTTACCTACTTAACGATGTGTTCCATCGCCGCTATGATGAAAACTATGCGCTATGTTCTGGATGCCCCTGTACAGAGTGTACAGAGCTGCTTCAGTTATTAGCTCTGCATATTTGATGCTCCCCTGGTACTTACGTGTCGCAGTCACAGCTATTGTCTTGTGAAAAATCTCTGAGTTTTTAGAATTACATAAAAATTGCATTAATTAAATATTTATCATAATTTTGAAGTAAATAAATTTTATAAAAAAATACCGAAGGTGAAGAGCTCTCTCAGAAAATATACATAAGTGCAATGCCCTAAACTAAACAAGCAACAGGGTCACACAATTCATTTCTTTTAGAATAAGTTCTAAAATGTAATTTTGTATTGTGTATAGCATATATAAATAAATAAATAAATACTTTTAGCCCAATAAAATGTCTAATAATAACATAATAAGAAAGAGCTCCATTCGCTTTGCTGAAAACAAATTTCTAATTTCCAGGTTGCAATATTATTGGTACTGAACGAGCGGGTACAAAATTGAGGATTATCTTGTTTTTTGTAGTATCTATTCAGGTATTATCCCATTTATAGTGAAAACGGCTGGTTGGATAGTGATGATTCTAGTTAGTTTTTTGTAAGAATTTAATAATATCTGATTTACTCTTAACTAATTTTGATTTGAACTATATTTTATGCCACACTTTACTCTAATTTCAATATAATAATTATTCCATTGAATCTATAAAACATAAAAATACACTTAAAAAAAATGTGATCTAGTTACTAATGTGATCGAAAATGCTACTCAAGCGCCTGATACAGTTTATTTGACGCATATAGGTATTATTGCTCTTATATTTTTGGCTGGCGCATTCTTCATCTCGTGGTTACCAGTGATGGCAGCAATACTACTTTGCAATACCTATCCAAAACATACTTAATATACTATCAAACAATCGACTAAGACAATATTCAAAACAATTATGACTAATTTAACTACAAGACACGTTAGATGAGATAGTATATATATATACATATATAGTTCCTGTTTTGTACACAAATAAATAAATAGGTCTAGCAAATTATTGAAAAAGTACATGAATTAATACAGTAAAGGTAAAAGATTTTTTGAACCCCGAATTAGGGAATCTTCTGCCGATTTCATGCATGAATAATAATCACAAAACAATGATAAATATCAAAAATTCCTGGAAAATGAGATATTAGAGTGGCGTCAAGCGTGAGTCAGTCGAGGAAGGGAGTGATGAACTCTACGTATGTTCATGACGAGACGGCGCCAAAATGTCATAGACTCTGTACAATAAAACTACTTGCAACTTTTGGCAGCACTCCCTTCAATTATTGACATTCAAGTTGAAACCCTGGTTAGGATTTTTAGTTTAGTTTTTATCCGCGCGTAGAGTTTTCTTGTGTGGGCTCGACATGTGATATTGCATTGTATGATTCACTCGCTGGTCACTACTCTGTCTGGACTTCTTTGTAGAACACAGGATTCGTGTTTGGAATAAAACTTATACTCTTCATATAGTTTTCACGGCCCTGGGAAAAAGAGTAAAAATCCGAAACATACTCACTAAAGCTTGCACGTACCTACTTTCTTATTTATAAATGCTATGCTCATTCAAAAATATGTCCTAAACAGAAACACCATGAAGTGAAGTCTTAAATGCGTTTATAATTGGTGTTATAACATAGGATACCAAATGTACATACTTACATATACATAGTACATTTGGTATCCTATGTTTTTCATAGTAGTTTATATTCATATATTTTCGTTAAGCCTATTTACACGTCCAATAATAATAAAATAATCACATGTATCAAAATTATAACAACATATTTAATATGTTTAGGTACATATAGTCACGATACAGCAGTTTATAAGCACCATTAGAAGCCCATACGCGATAATAACTCTCCACTAGATGGAATATGGTGGAGAGCCACTTACATACGAACTAAACATCTGTAAGTATCTCCAACTCTTATTTCACCATATAACTTACCTACCAAGTTACTTACCTACCAACTTACCTACCACTCCTACCAGGTTACATACTCACCTGGTTGCTAAACAAGTGAGTCAGTAGTTCTTCAACCGGCGGAGGGTGCAGGTGAACTCACGCACACAGAATACTGAGCGAGAGATATCTACGGAACGAAACGAGAGCAAATAGGGGAGAATTTGTTGAGATAACGTATCTGTATCATTTTTTAAGCATTATTATTTATTTTTGCGGTTGCCATAGCTGCTAGCTATCATTTTTTTATGAGTAACGTTTTTATGCTTTAAATGTCTCCTTAAATTGTAAGTTCCGGCTGTTCATCTTTGTAAAACTGTCGTCATATGTAGAGAGGGCTAAAAACTCAGCACTAGAATTCATACTAGCAAGCTAATCTAGAAAAAAAACTAGATCAAAATCGGTATGTATCCGTTTGGGAGCTATACGATGCCATGGATATTGCAAAGGTTCGTAAAATTTATAACCTCTGTTTAACGGGAAAAAATATTACGGTCGGGTATAGTCGGACACTAGATATCATTTCTTTCCTGATACATTCCCTGTTTCCCACGAACTATAATCCAACGATCTTCAAAGCGAGAGTGAACCGGCTCTTATTGGGTAAGCACGATCGCACGCACCATCAGGTCAACTATGGTCAAGTGCAGACCTGGTTTAGTTAAAAAAAAACAAAAAATATACTATTCTATGCTATGTATATGGTTTGTAAAACATTTTGTTATTCATTCTATGTCTATTCGCTTTTAAGTAAGATTTAATTGCACAGATGCTATCTTCCTCACGTGTGGTATCTACTGTCTCAGGTACATCTACTACGTAGTTCCTCTCTCTGACGTAGTTCAGACTCAGTCCGAACTAACTACTGCCTAATCTGTACACTGTGACGTATGCAGCTACTGGATTCATGACGTGGTTTACACTTTTCAATCTGTTCGAGATACCTTGAACTTAGTTCCTAGTAAAATCTGATAAAATTTTTAGTATCTAATTTTATCTTTCAGGTAACGTATTTTTGAATAAGATCTTTAAAATCATACTTTTATTACGTAGTTTAAAGTGCAGAGTGCTATGTTTATCACCATATAAATAAATATTTGAGGACATATCACACAGCGCCATCTAGCGTCATACTAAGCTTACGCTTGTGGGTACTAGATATAAACTGCTGTATAGAAAAACTCAAAAAGAGAGAAAATTTGAGCAATGAAAACGCTAGAATTTGATATAAATTCTAGCGTTTTTGAGTCTTAATATACAACAAGTGGCATGATAACGCGATCGGGCTACTGCATCTTAATATTTATCTAGGTCTAGTGACTGACTGAAAGCAGCTCGCAAGATGGTCGGAGGTCTAGGTCTAGTGACTGACTGAAAGCAGCTCGCAAGATGGTCGGAGGTCTAGGTCTAGTGACTGACTGAAAGCAGCTCGCAAGATGGTCGGAAGTGAAACATGTAGTCCAAGGTAGCAGGAGCTGGCAAGTCTTTGTGGAAGCCCTCTGGAGACCCAGGGGACCTAGCAAAATAAGTCTAAATAATTCAAGTAATTTACTGATTTTATTTTATGCAGTTGGGCTACAAATAGTAGTAAGTAATTATTTATTATATAATGTTTGATAACTCCAAATAGTATATAATTGGTTGGTACATAGTTTCTTATCTGGAAACACTGTAATCACGTTTTCTTTCACAAATCCGTCTGCTTCCGCCTAACCCAATTTCACTTGTCCCGAAAACCATAATTTTCCTTAATTTCAAGGTTGCGTAGTAAGTATGTCATTTCAAAGGGTGGGTAGTAATGCTAGATATCCATAGACATGACATAAGATTCACTGCGAAGAAGTGGTTAACTCTATCACATAAAGTTTTCTGTTTTTCAAAAAAAAAAAAGATTCAGTAGTAAAAATTTTGGAAAACGAATTTCGGAATTTAACACAAGAGACGAAAAGTACCAAACCGATATGTTCAAGGGCCACAAAATCCAAAGATCCTCTTTTGTGCACGGGCGCTTAGCACGAGGTATCTGCGCAAAAGAACTCTCCTAACGAATTAATTCTGCAAACAAGCTACGACCCTCAGCCATGAAGAAATACGATTCCAAGAAGAGGAACCCATCCTTTTAAGATGTTACGTAAGTGACATATAGCCCTGTAAATATGTACAACGCAGTAAAACTCCGCAGACGATTTGCACGGGTTTCCTCTACTTTGAAGGACAATTGTATTGTAACCACTTGCGGAGGTCAAATAGAACTCTACTTCAAAACTTGCCATCGACTTTATAGGGCTTCGTATTGGCAATAAACTTTAATAAATCAATAACATGGAAGAGATAGCTAAATATTATAAGAACCTGTACTGTTTTGAATACAGGAATATTTGAAAGATGGCAGGAGCTGTAAATATGTTTATTCCAACTGCTTATTTAAAATCTAATTCAATGTATTACTCTAAATAACACAGTGTATACATTAAATGACTCAGAAGTAATGATTGAGATCTCTGTCATGGTGGCGAGTATATTGGCCACGGACACACCCAGATTTAGTGTATTATTTACCTATTTTATTTTGAAATGTTCATATTATTTATATGTATATGTACTTGTTTTTTCTCTGTGTTTCATGTCGCAAAAAATAATGTTTAATCTTTATTATTCATTTGTTATTTATTACTGCTAAGTGTATCAGATATGTATAGAACGTATGCAGCTCTCACTTCACTTGACAGTCATGTAAAGGTGCTGGCAATATCGCCAATGATATGTCTTACCTGATGTAATATCTTTAATGTAGCTTTCGCGTAGACCCTCTACGCTCTTGCTATGGGATTAGAGGTGGCGTAGAGGGTGTTACTGCTCTACTTGAGTGACGTAGCATACATAGCACTCTGATCTTATTTATATCTTTGGTTGTAGTCTTATCTGAAACCGTTCTTGAAAATATGATTGGTGTAAATTTTTGTATATGTAGTGGACAGATTTATAAGTTTTGTCTATAAGCTAATCCTATTAACTTTAAGTTAATGGTCTCTTTATGGCTGTTGAAATTAAGTTGACATATTTTTTTGACTCCAAACTGCCTTGAGCAGACATGTATTTAAATATGTTTAGTTTTTAGGGTACAAATTGTTTCTAAGTGACGGCAATAAGAAACAAATCTCAAATTGCCATGTTAGTACAAATTTTTCGGCCACCCATCCAGCTACAGACCGGGACTGTCCTTATTTATCATTAATAACAAATGATGCGAGTGATCCCCTCAGTGAGTGATTCCAGGAGCTCACAGGTAAGTAGTGAGTAAGGTGGTGTAACTTTCAGGTCGCTGTATCTGGCTGCAGACGAAACAGATTATAGACTTCTAATTACATGTATCTGATTAAAACCCCTTGGAAAATTACCTTGGTTTTGACAGCTACTAGGGAATTGTGTAATAGAAATATTAAAAAAAAATTATGAACAAACTTAAAAAAAACGAATAAACTCAACTTGTTAACGAGTCACAGTGTGTGCACTTTTGTCTCAACTAAATCTGTTTATCGTTAATTACTGAACTGCTTAGATTTCATGCGTCTACGATAAATTGTTTAGGCTGTACCTTTTCCTCAAAACTACACACCGTTGCCTGAATCGACAGCTACTAAATGACATCGAGATAGCAGGTTTAGTTTGACTATTGTTGAAACAAACAAGGCTATCGAAATTTCACTCAAAATTTAAAGACTAGACCTAAATTTTTATTCTTAAGAAACAGAGGGCCTATTACAACACTGAATATGCATTCGTTTGACTACAGCCTGCTTGATATTAAGCTTCACTGTAGCTTGATAAAATGTGCCTCTTCTGAGTATAGCTTATTATAATGTTAATAAATAATGTTGGATGTTATATAGGTGTCTCGCGGGCGCGTGTGTGCCGGGGGCGCACGCAAGCTAACCTGTTGTGCGGTTGTGCGGGCGTATCGACCGCCGCGCCAGTCCGCGCGCCGACACCACCGCGCGCGCACGCACACACCATGCAGCTGCCGACACCCTCACACAATCAATAGAACAACTTCAGGTAACATATTATATTTTACTTTACTTTTATATAAGTATATATTTAAAAAAATTGCGCGTTTTAATTTTTTTAGGTGGAAACTGCGTCAGTCCCACTAAAAGCTTTTAGCGCTCGAACTAAATTGCGTTAGCTCTCTACCTTTCAAAATGATTGTTTCGAATCGCACGCTGTTAATTTGTTTTGCGAATATAAGAATGGAATTAGCTCGGAACGGTTCAGTGTAGGCTATTCAGTTCGGAACGGTTCAGTGTAGGCTATTCAGTTCGGAACGGTTCAGTGTAGGCTATTCAGTTCGGTCGTAAATAACTATTAAACGGAAACTAGATCTATTTATTCTAAGCGCAAATCATCCATCCGTCAATAGTGTCGAAACAAAGGCGTGATTCCAACGTTTGGACGATTTAAATCGGTTTCATTGCTATTCTTGTATGTTTGTACAAAGCCCGACACGATGCGTCGCGGGTTCCTTTCATGTTTTTGTTTGAGATCGATTCCTGCCATCTTTGCAACGCTGTCTGCTCTCTACAACCTTAGCAAGTACACTCGCCGACAACATCTTGGCAGGAGTGTGATAGAGACAGAACGATAATTACCAAATACCCATAGAATAACATTTTTAAATAAACTTACTTACTAGTTACCTACCACTCCTTTATTATTTATTTCTTAAAAATGTACATTTGTTACGATTTTGATCTTGTATGTGAAAATAAACTATTACGTGTTAAGTTTTTATATAAACTATGTAACATAAATTTCAATTGTGAGATTTTAGCTTCCCTAATTGTTAATGAACTGAAAATGATTTCACGACTTTCAGCACAATTTATCTGTAATTTTGCAAACAAAACCAATTAAACCTAGAACCATTCCTCCTGTTTTGCAAATGATATATTTACGTTTAAGATACAAATAAATAAAATAATTACAAAGACAAACATAGTAAACTTAGTCTTATTATTTACATAAAAAAAATTGGGTACATTAACTCAAAAAATTTCAACCAAAACCAGTTCATAAACGATAGTTACAAAGCGAGATAAACACACCATTGACGTGGTATCGGAGGTACTTTGATTCCTCGCATTTTATTGTAAGCGGAAACATTAAGACAGGTTACAGCCATCAACTGTTTGTTCCAAGCCGACTTCAGTTTATTGGTGTTTAGATACCTTCTTCGCAGTTGTTATGTTCTTGACGGAGCGGTGGTTGG
The DNA here is from genome assembly GCA_964023185.1 of Macaria liturata. Classification (NCBI taxonomy): domain Eukaryota; kingdom Metazoa; phylum Arthropoda; class Insecta; order Lepidoptera; family Geometridae; genus Macaria; species Macaria liturata. The sequence continues at coordinate 11,789,117 of OZ026823.1, read as the reverse complement.
TGACCGCATATCATTAGTTGAGGGTGTTCTTGGACAGGTATATTGTAGAGTTTGCAATAAATATACTACTTTACTCTGATTATATTGTAGTGTCGAATGCAATGTGTTTCCACAGATGTTTTTTTAGCATTTATTTAGAGAATTTTATCGGAAATCGCCCATGTTGGTCCAAGTCCTTGATATTGAAATTTTATTACACTATACTGTCAGGTATTTGACATTTACTTCAAACCTTTTCATCTGAAATGACAGTCGGCCCTAGTTGCAGGTGGAGCATGCTTGTACATACATATTACATGGATGTCACACTATTTGAAAATGGTCAAATTAGGTAAAAATGACTAATTAGAAAGTGTTATGAGTGTTTTTTTATTGCCCCTTGCTCATAAGACTGAAGTAATTTAGGCTATATTCTAGATAGAGGGAGGTTATGGATTAAACTAACACATACTCTGCCCGGATTAACGGATTAGCTTCACGTGGCGCCTCTAATGATAACATAATCAGTCTAAAAAGTGACGTAATCTTAGAAAAATACACCTTTCCATCTGTTCGCGAGTATATCATTATATATATTAAAATGGCGGCCATTCTGTTTCCAGCGCTGAACAAACAAACTTAGAGTATTTAAAGCCGGGTTGTTGTCGGTTTGCATCCACAATGGTAGCCCATGATGTTGTGTGGTGCAAGCTGGGCGGACTGTGTTGTGGTTAGACGAGACCTGTTGGCAGGACTGTACACATTTAATATTGTGTTTGTTTTATTCTAGTACTAGAATTAGAATTTATTTTCTTAAGTAGTAGAGAGAGTGTTTGACAGTATTTTGCTTAGTTTATATCGTCATTTGAAATGTGTTCAGCAATTTTTTTAAAGTATTATACCATGTAACATTGTATATTGTATTCTTCATATTCTAAATTATGCATAAAAGATCTGCAACATTTTATTGAAAACACAATAGTACAATAAATATTTTGACTTTGAAAAAAAAAAAACATTTTATTTTTTTTTACAAATATTGTGTATTTTCTAGATTTGGCAAATATATGAGTATTACAACACACTGATTCAATCAAATACAAAATTAGTTTATTTGACGTAAATATTGTATAAATACTGATTGATTGATAAATAAAGCGGGAAAAAATCAAATTATAAGCTCTAAAACAAATCTGTGTTAATAACTGACAAAATCAAATTTACCAATGAACCATAATTCAATAGTCACTATACCACGTCAGAAGCCCTTGAGGTGGTATAAAAACTCTTAACCACTAATTTTGCAACTGTTATAGTAGCTTACTTTATATCGTCACTATCGTAACTTTCCCGAAGTAAAAGCTCCCGGCCAGCCTGCCCTATCGTGCAGTTAGCTCTGAATTAATGGATTAGAAGCAAAAGCTTCCTGTATGGGTTATCACACGCTCAATTACATCAAGTCCATGATAACACTAGCTACTGTAGCTGGATTTGTCTGGTTTTGGCAAATGGCAACTGATTAACACACCATAACACATTTTTTATTGTAATAGTTATAAATATTAACATGTTTCATATCTCACTATCCATTTAAAAAACGTGAAGAGAGCTTGGCTCGTCAAGAACAACATAAATCAATATTTTGTTTTATATTTTTAATGGGATATTGTAATAGAGAACTTTATCACATCACAGTAAACTTTATAAAGGCGGAAATGTATGTGAGTACTTCCTCCTCTAAGCTGGGAATAGAATAGTGGTTTATAGTTTTACACATTAGTTTACTAAAAGGTTTCCAGGCAAACATTATTTAGTATAAAATATCTGACGTAACTTGCTGTGAGTGTAGCTACTGACTCATATGACACGAAATAATACAATAACTGCGGAACTACCTGTAACTGCTATACTGGGTTACAGGTAACATACGGATTATATTTTAAAAACGTCTGTAGTACTATGGTACACTAGTGAGTGCTTGAGGCTTAGCTCGCATTAAAAACTACAACTTGCATCCTCTATTTCACCCATTTAAAAGTAGCATTTCCAAAAATCCTTTTTTATACATAACATTTACATTTTTGTCAAATTTCAGGAGTCGTCCAGTGGTTTGAACTGTGTGTTGTACTGTGAATTAAATTTCTTTACAAAATTTACTTGAATTTTAAACACATTTTTACACGTGCATATTTGTTTGGGTTTCAGTAACCCTGTACAGCGTGTATGGGCCCACACTGTAGATAACATTATCTACATGTTGAAACAATGTGTTGAGGGATTTGATGAGATATTGAAAAATGTAACTATTGTTAACATTATACTCTCAGCTCAACATTTGATAATAATCAGATGGTGTTGTTCATAGGTCTAATACACAACAACATAGAACTTATATTTTGGAACTAAGTACAATTTATTCGCCATCGATTTGATAGCCTATAAATTACAGTTTTTATATTTACCTACATATTAATAATTAAGATTAAAAACAAAAACTTATACAATATGGTGTTCGCTGCACTCCACACTAAGTTAACCTGCATAGTGGATTGCTGGTATGTTTTCTATGCAAGCAAGCTCAATTAAGATTCCATTCTAACTATGTATAAAGATAAAGAATCTTTATTGATAATGTAAAGTTGTAACATAGGTATAAGTACTAATATCATAGAATATGCTACACAAATTACAATATCTCGTCAAATTGAATTTATAACATTTAGTTTTAATATAATTTTTGAAGTTACAATTTCAAGTTTTATTAATTACATAATGAAAATTTTTGTTATTAAAAACATGTCAAACATATAACACATATAGAACCGTTCTCTTTATTTATCCCGGAAAACATAAACGAATCTGTTAGCAACCACTAGGTACTACTTTTATCTCACAAATCCCGTTCGTAATAAATATGTTAAGAGTCCATATCTTTAGTCCCGGCGTCCAAGTGTCCACATCGTTCAAGTGTCCAGCCTCCAGTGGAGCCTTCTGATCTCACGAGAGCCTTCGAGCACTCTCCACTCCTTGAAAGCCTCCCGCTATATCTCCGTAAAGGAATATCGACACCTGAAATATGATAGGCAGGAGGAGACAGCGAACGAAAATAAAATCAGGACAGAATTTGAGCTTACAGCCTAAGTGCTAGTCATTTGAAAGCTGTGAGACTTGCTATACATAGTTGTATGCAAATTATATTGAAGTTTAATGCCTACATAATTGTATACAAATCGTTGGGTATACAATTTAAAAACTAATAAATGGCATGATAAATTTATACCTCAAATTGCAGCTATCAAAACAAAATTCTTGCTTTGATCTTATAGTTACAAACTTATACATAAAACATTTTAATTCATTAAATGCAGTGAAATAGAAATCCTCGTTTTTGTAAGAGCAGCTGAAAGAGATAACGTTGTTACCGTTATCAACTGTCGATACAGAAAGCTCTCCCATCTCTCGACTAAAACTTTTATCTCCTACTTGAGATGAAGTTCGGTTGCTATCAGCGAGGTGGCGCTGCGGTTGCCACTCGGTGGGAACAAGATATCAAGTACAGACATTAACTGATCAAATTATCTCTTAGCTTATCTCAAACAGGGATTTATATAAATGTATATGTTTTAGTAAAACTATACTGTTATAAAGCACTACACAATTGACTTTAAAAGGGGAATGTGATGTTTTTGCTTGGATAAATAATCTATTGAGATTGGGATGATGATTTTGATTTAAGATAACAGCTAATGAAAATCTCTCTTGATTTTTTTTTACGTGGGATAAGTTTTTGTTTGACAGCAATGCTTAGTATTGCATTAGGCTAAAGCCTGCCTAATGCAATACTAAGCATTGCTGCAGCCTCTTGATGGGGATTATGAATAGAAAATTAATTTTAATAAATTAATATGAGTTTTATAACTTATAATTTATGGTCATAATATGCATACACATGGTTTGCTTGCTAGTCCTGTTCGTTGTTTGATTACTAAACACATATTGATGTAAAAAAACAAAGTAATCAACTAAATCTAAGTTCAAATTTCACCAAAATTAATGATGATGTTTGCAACCTCTAAGGATAAACGGAAATATGATTTACTTTTTATTTACTTTGCCTGAGGTTGCAGAGATGCTTTATAACTCTCCAACTAGCAGGTTCATGTAGGTCATACTCTAGTTCATCAAAACTGGGGCATACAAGTTATAATGCACTTATAATATTCATAAACATTTAGCATGTTACTTTATATCATTTCATTTTATGCATTTATAATGTTTTAGTGTTATAAAGCCCTGATGTTGTTAACATGGTCTTACTACAATAAAAAAAAATAGTCAAAAATATTGGAATACCCGTTACAGAGAAGTCTTCTAGACTTTTATTGAAATATTAACTATAAGCGTGAACAACTAGAATTTGATATTCAGAATTCAGGCCTTATTTCTAAAAAAACGTTTATATGTAAATAATATTTATAATCTCAAGAAAATTATGAATTTAATTTTCACGTTGTCTATCTTAAAAACTCTTCATAAATTTACTTTGACGGACAAAAGAGTTTTGCATGTGGTGTACAAAATATATAAAATAATATTATTATGATAATGATAACAACACTCTACGGTACTCCTATGATAAACATCGTGTTTGTGTTAACTTCATTAAAAGCTGAACACGAGAGGTGAGGGGAAACATTATAAGAGCTCTACAGAATAAAGGCGGGAACATAATGTGACGGACGCATCACTTGTACTTTATTCATACTATTGAAAATAAACTAGAAATACACAAATTTCTTTACATATTTGACTTGGTTGATGTATATGTGTAACTAGAGCGTCAAGAGTTGTCAATGCTAAAAAGAAACTAATATTCAAAATCAAGATGGCCACGGCAAATTGCGTGTCGAAGTTAGATTTCATACTATTTTACAAATTCATCTCGCTATGAAGTTTCCATAAATTACTTTCCTAGACCTTAAAAGGCTGGTTTTAGATTGACTTATATAATCAACAAATCACGAGCATCATCATCATCATCATCCACAGCCCTTGGGATCCCACTGCTGGGTATAGGCCTCCCTTTGCATGTGCCATCTGCGTCGATCTTGTGCAGACCTCATTCAGGTTGGTCCCTCGACTTTGACGGTATCACTTTAATCACGAGCATTAGGTGGTAAAATGTAGAGTACCTATACAATCTAAAGATTAAATAATATATCATTTTCGCGTTAGTTTACATTGGTCTTAACTCTTCCCGTTACATAGCGTTGCTACGGCGTAGCGAGGCCCGTAGCTTACAGCTACGACGTAGGCTCGTAGTCTGCTACGACGCAGTTACTTCAATAAGTTCAATTTGTATTCGCTTGTTACTTGCACCAGATTGTATGCAGATTGTGTTTGAAAGTTGATTATAGGTAATTTGAAATAAGAAAATTGCGTACTATTTCATAAGTATATGTATTTGAATACAGGTAAAAAAACTGCGGATTATCTATTTATAAAAACAACAAAATTTTCTTATTTCGTGTGTATCGAAGGATTGTTAAATCAGTTGTAACAAATATGAAATAAATATTCCGAGACATTTTTTCTAAATCAAATTGTTTACGATAAAAATCTATGAATAATGTAACACATAAATGAATCTCAGCCTTCCTTAGTCTTGGAAGCATGATGACATCATCCAAGCAAAATATATTAGCCTTCGGAAAAAATCATAACTAAATATTCCTATCAAAATAAATCTTGAAGGCCTAGACTTGGCACAAGTGCTGCCACCAGTCTGAGCTATCTTACTCAGACTGGTATACAACCTTCGTAACGGACGTTAGTAACGAGGGGCGTTACTTCAAGACTTCATGAGGCGGCACTAATTACTGGAAAAACACCGACTAGAGCTCTCCGCGCGAACTTGAGGTGAAGGAAATGTTTGAAGGATGTGCGTAATCTATGTATTATAGTATACAAGGATATTTTATTTCACGTCATACTAGTGAGTTCAGGGAGCTTCGTTTCAGAGCCTGTTTCATTTCTTCAAGTTTTCTTGTTTTTCCTTAGGGCGGCTTGATAAACTCTCGACACCAGAGAGATTTCTTCAAGTATAAACATTTTTCACCCTAGGTCACAGTGATGGTTGTATAAAAGTCGTTACTTGGTCATAAATACTGAATTTTAGGTACTATTTGGACACCAGTTATAAAAATTGATTTATATTATATATATTATAATTAAACATTTGACACAATATTATTAGGAGAGCCTCCGCACAAACTACTGTTGAAACTGTATCTCTACTTATTTATGTATGTAGGTCTCGTAGATACATTTTTCCCATCACTAGCTGGGTCGCTGGTGGAAAGTTCCAGTACCTATATATTTACTACGTCGTAAAGGTATAATTTCAGTTTTATGAGTATTTTATGCAAAAGTAAATAAAACTACAACACCGATGCAATTGTGTGATAAATTAGTTCAGATATCCGTGTGTTTACAACTATTACAGATCAGTGGGCACCTGCGGCTTCGCTCTCGCACTTCCGGGACCTCATACTACCTACATACCAAAAGTCATGAACATCCGTTCGGCCGTTTTTTGCGTGATGAGCGTTTAAATACACAGATAAAGAGACAAAACTTCTTGAAATTTTTAGAATGTGTTCTGTTATCAATTCGAAGTATCTCTAAACATTTTTTTTAATGTTTTTAATGTTCAGACTATTGACCTTCTTTAGCTTTATTATATGTATGAATAGATAGAAGATTTGATTGATTATTTTGATCGTGCAGTGCCCCGTTTGTATTTTTATAAGTCCTTATGAGAGTAGCCAACTTTGGAGTTTTCAAACCACCGTTAAAGCCTCTGAAATGGCTTAATGGTTTTGTACAAAATTTTGACTTTAATGCTTAGAAAGATAAAATGATGAATTATATCTCAAATTGTAGGTATCTAAACGAAAAGCTTGTTTGCAAGTTGTTGTTTTAGAGTTACAGCAGCTTGCGTCAACACTTGTTTCACAGCACTTGCTTGTAGGTATATTGCATTTCTACACAACTTACAATATAAAAAGTTTTCAAAACTTGTCCGTATGTTTGTGGAAGAAATAAATAAATTAGTGGGCAAAGGTGTATGTATTTTTTGTATTTGTTGCCGTTATTTACTCGTGCTATAGATATTTATTTATTTAGAGGTGTACCCATTCATGATGTAACTCTCATTCCTTATTTTTTTAGAATGAGAGTAGCCAGCCCTGGTGTCGAGAGTTTATACTCTCATTTAACCATATTATTCACAAAGTCTAATATTTAAATAAAAACACAATACCTTTCAAAAAACCTGTCTCACCACTCAGTTCTTCAACCGTAAAAAGATGTCAGATCTATGTAATAGCAAGTCGGTTATTAACTGTAAAATATATACATATACGTAATTGTTTTGAAAACAATAATTATCTGACGGTCATGTTTACTTCCTGATGGCAGTTGAAATAAAATAGTTAAAGTATCGTTAGTAGAAGTGTAGTGGTTCATCAATTTATTATAGAATAGGTCAAGTTGTTTCATCCCTCGTGCTTAGCTTAAATGTTAAGGAATTTTTAAATTAAATATTATTTCTATAGAGTTTTAAAGACTTACTCTACATTGAAATCGCATAACATATTCGAGCACAACGTGTGAAAAACATATTCACTTAAAATACTAAAAGCATATGTTTCTGTAAACAAACCCGTGAGTAGGAATGTACCTGAAGATTTATTATTTTCACCATAGTATCACTGCTATTTAAATGGTCCCTTATTATAAGTAACACAATAAATACATTAAAATATTTATGACCTCTTCATATGTCTGTGTTTAGTGACTAGTGGTTGCTTGCGGCTTCGATCGGCTCAATGGCATTGAGAAGTTAATTTGTATCACTTATTTCACCCCCTTAAATTAAAAAAATGGCATTTCCAAAAATCCTCTTAGTGGATGCCTACATAACATCTACCTGCATGTCAAATTTCAGCCCGATCCGTCTACTTTGGGCTGTGCGTTTATAGATCACTATGTCAGTCAGTCAGTCCTTTAAGTTTTATATATTTAGATATAAACAAACAACAAGTCAGATTTACTTCCCCATCAATACTCCACAATGTATCGTTTGATAAACCATTGAGTATAAGCAGACCGGCTTTTTGCGCGTAATGGAACGCATTAGCAGAACTAATTCATACATTGTTGTTTGTGTACAATGTTGCGAACGGAACGTGAGAGAGCGATGTGATTCAAAATTGGAACGTTTTTGTGATGGAATTCAGCTCAATGGGTGAAGGGGATGTTTTGTTTTGACGGTTACGTCATTTATCAAAGTTTAATATTTATCAGTTACTTTGGGTGTATTCTACCAAATCATATAAAATTCTTAATTGAAGATTTCTTTTCCAATTTGCACAAACTTATAAAATTTTATTTTCCCTTTGTATTATCATTTCATTTCTCCAGGTCAAAGTATGCCACGTGTATCCATTTTCCAAGTACCAAATTTGTTTACCATGTTTATCGTCCTTATTTTCTAACCAAACTTTACGAAATTTTCGAAACACTCCAATTTGTGACGTCGCAATTCGCGGAAAACACGATCAAATCTGTTTCAATGAAAAATGTAAACAAACAAGAAAAAACATATTTTTTATGAGTCATGAGAGCGAGTAATTGGCCATTCTAAAGTCATTTGTAGCCACACGGAGTGTCAACACATTGAAAATAGGTATTAATTTTTTTTAAACTCCTACATTAGCTTTTTTGTTAAAAATGTATGAAAATCTTTTAGTAAATTAATTCACTCATAATGCTTCCCTGTAATTAATGTATTTATCAGGTCACAGTAAAATAGTGCTATTATATAAGCGGTAACTTGTGTTTTTTGACCATTGACTTTACAAACTTTATGCCATAGGTACCAAAGCACCCAATTACATCATTTCATAACATTCCATGCGTTCAAAATCATAATTTATTACAACTACCTACCATAAAACACAGGTATGTTCCAGTAATTTACGTTTATCAAATAAATTACGTTAGAATCGGTAATATTTGGAGCAATAAATCACTAAGTGCTTGAATCCGGTACTGTCGGAACGAACACATCATGATATTTTTGTCGGAGCCATGAAAGAAGCGATGTGAGACATGCCACTATATCATAGAGGTCACTGGAAAGCAGTAACTAAGGTTATAATATGATACATACATCATATTCAGATTATGTGGTCTACAAGAACCTAACACAAATGAATGTATTTTGTTACTCAGCAGCGTTTAATTGTCTTCGAATAAAAATGTATCCTTCGTACGTAATTTTTTTTTCTGTGATGTTTATAGGCTTCCATGTTTTGAAGCCTTCATTAGAAGCAGCATGAAGGTGTTTTTTATAGTATCTTTTGTATTACTTCTACCGTTTCGAAACTTTTGATAATATCTCTCTCTCTCTCTCTCTTTGAGTCGTATTTCCTCTTGACCGAGGGTCGTGACTCCCCCACACAATGAATTCATTAGGAGAGTTCTTCTTTTTTTTTTTTTTACGTGGGATAGGTTTACGTTTGACTACAGCCTGCCTGATGTTAAGCATTGCTGCAGCCTAGGGTGTAACACGTTTACCTAGAAGATACCTATTAACTCTAGATTTGAAGACCCCTGGATTGTAGTTCTCACTGGCAGATATACATCGTGTTAATATAGATATAGTTTAAACAAACTTATCCTATTTTACGTCTGTGTAAAGATAAGTAACTGTTTTTTAAAATACTTAAACCCGTTAAACTAATGTTATCATCAGAATATCTGATTGATGTTATGTTTACATGCATACATTATACAAACTAGTCATCTAGTATTAAACTAAAAGTTGTTTATTACAGGCAAGCCGCAGTTCTGAGTATTTAGCATGCTACATGCATCAGTGAAACTTTATTTACAATAATAGTACATTAAAACAAGGGAAGAAAAACTAAACATACTACTTCAAACTACAACAAAAAAATAAAAAGGGGGTGCTTAGAAGCTCTGCCTAAAGATAGACAGTTATAAATAAATAAATATTCCGGGACATTGCACACAGCGCCATCTAGCCCCACACTAAGCAAACGCTTGTGTCGTGGGTACTAGATAACGGATATAATACTTATATAATTTTCTTTTGTAAATACATACTTAATATACATACAAACGACCAGACTCAACACAAGTAATTACAAATTTTAATACGCTTAACTACTTGTGTCATGCGGGAATCGAACCCGCAACCCCTAGATTAGAAGGCAGAGCCACTACCAACTAAGCTAACAGAGCAGTCCAAATAATAACATCATAATGAATTTCACGTAATCTGTTTAAAAAAAGGTTTTACTCTGTAGGTACAATCAAGCATTTAACCACCCGGAACTAAAAATGCTCATAGGTACAAAAATATATGATTCTGTACTATACAAGAAAATGCAACCATGATGAGAGGCTTTCAACTTTTTTCAACAGACTTTTCAACAAGCTTTAGAACCGAATTTAAAAAATAATTTTCAAATTTGAATTATAAAACCTACAAGCTTTAATATCCTTCAAACCGCCCTCTGCAGCAAAAATGTAAATCCACCGAAAAATGCGTCGCGTAACCTAAATGAGGCGCTTCTATTACACTTAATTTAATAAGCAGCTTTTTTAAACAAAAATTGCTGACGCGCCCACTTTATTACAAAACTCGGAATAAGTTTCCGGTCTTTCGGAACTTGGAAGGAATTTTGGGAATAACGCTAATGGATCCCTCGAATTATACAGGGGCATTTTAAAGTAGAATGTTATGCTTTTTATTGACTCTTTTGAACGAATGGTATTGCGTAAAAGAGATCGCTTTATTTACCGATAAAGCCCCAGTTGGATATGTTTTTTGTGGTAAAAATTACAAAGAAACAAATACATAGGGACACATTATTCATGTAGTGTGTGTAAATACCAACATACATTTAATACGGATTTTTCGCCGAATATATTTTCATAACAAGGTGGTTTGATGGTGATTTTGTGACTGTGAATAATTTATAAGAGATTATGTTTCACAATTGACTTAAGCAAAAAAACGACTTAGAATTTGAATTTGGCCTAAAAGGCATTATACATTAGATTCACGTATTTTACTCGTAAATTTACCTTAACCGGTAGTGTAATTCAAAGCAAACATTGTATAAAAACTGGTGAACAATTAAAGAGAGTTTACGATCTCTTCAACTGGGGTAAAAGGTTGCAATCAGGTCAAACTGGGATGTTAGCACCCTTGTTAGCAATATTGTTTTATTAAGCCAAAAATACAGATTTGGTATATGAACCCATATATACAAACATTTTATTAAACATCTGATCGTAATGGGTTGTTTGGATTCGTTAGTAGAGCGAGTTTTACGACTTTAAAATAAGAAAGAGATTTTCAAATGATTTGTACATACGAGTATATGTTATTTTCTGTGTCATTTATTGAACTACCAAGAATTTTCACATGTAAATTGCTTGCTATAATAATGTTTAAAAGTGCATAATGTTTAAAAGTGAACTTGTTCTATGATTTAATTTATTTTAAATACGCATTAAAAAACCCCAAAATCAAAACAGTTTTTATTTACAAAGCAGCAAACGTAACATTGTTACTTTCCAACTACCCTGTATATGTTTACCATATAACTGAGCATTTATGCCAACATTGTGTCCATGCTAAGGGCCCTTGTCGTATCAAAGCCACTGCAATTCTGCAATTTGAATTCGGATATCGTTTTGAATGAGTCGCTATTTCAATACAAAACGTAATTTTGAACTGGAAATTGCAAATCGTTGGCTATTTCAAATAGCAAATAGGAATTCATTTATGGGTTGCCCCTGTGGTACAATTTCACAAACTAAATATACAATGTACGAACCAATACCACTTATATTGTAGCTTCCGAGAAATCTGTGGACAAACATACACATAAAAAAAAACTTGGTACATATGTATGCTTAGAAGCCTAAATAGATCATAACTACATTTTTCGCAGAAAAGGACCTGAGCGCCCACCACATCTGCCCAAGAGAACTCCTCTAACGAATTAATTCTGCGGGGGAGTCACAACCCTCAGTCATGAGGAAATACGACTCAAGAGAGAGAGAGAGAGACCTATATTTTATACAATTCTTTTAAAATCACATACATATATAGGTCGAATTTATAACGCACACCTTTGAATAAAAGCGGCTAATACATATTTTATTGTAAAGTGTTTGCAAGTCGGATATCTCGAATCCCGTGACGTAGCCACTGAGTCACGATCGCTACAATACACAAGGCAGCTAAATATACCGCTGATGTATACCTACGTACATATGTGATTATATATTATATTGTCTGTACGTGCTTTGTAGACAGGTCAGATAGACATTCTTTGAACTCGAATGCGAGTGGGCAAGGGTTATGCTTTACATTACTTATAAGCAAGTAGCGATTTAAAAACCATAACCCATCTTCTTTCATTAGCAGTCATAATGTACGTAGATATGAATTTCTTGAACACTATTGGACAGTTTTTGATAAAACTTAAATGCTGTTCTTGTGTGTATTGTTTCCTAAATCATTTTATCTAATTGATGTAAAATGACATACATAAGGCTTCAATTTACATTATTTTTTATTAACAAGGCTAAAAATATGTGATCCTTAACATAGCCACGCTAAGCCGAAAATAAGCCAAAAGCGCAATCGCTAAAAATACATAATATTCCGCAACCCGTTATGAAACAGGGCTTTTTTAAATATGAATTAAAAATAAACAATCTATCTTTTTTACGTTTATAAAGCCAGGGCAAGCACTGAGTAACATCATCCACTGCTTACTGCTAATCCGATTAATTCATAACCAGTTTTTGGATGGGTGGTCAACAAGGTTCATTGCACTAATATTTTTTCACCATATACCTACATACATTATTATTGTACATATTGTATCCTCAGACCTCTGAAAAGTCAACAAGCAGATTTCACATGTGGATGCTTCACTAGATCATATATCGTCTTTTGCCGATTGTTATCTTACCTATAACGCACGATATAGAGTTTGTACTTGGCATAAAATGATGTCTCTCTCTTTGAGACGTACTTATTTCCTTGTGACTGAGGGTCGTCACTCGCCCGCAGTTTTAATTTGTTAGGGGAGTTGCCAAAAGGATGCAAAAAATCTAGAGGTCAAAACGCATGTTTCGTTCTATATGTAGACATAGACATACTCGAACGTAGGTATATAGGTCTCTGTTGATTGATTTTTCAGCGACGCACTCGCTTTTTGCGCAGTCTAGTTTCAAAGCTTTTGTCAAAACACGGTTCCTTTGCCTGCTTTTATCTTGTACTGCTATTGAATTCGTAATATCTTGAATGAAACACACACGTGGCACATTAATTTTTAAAAAATGACGTAGATACCGATCATAAACATTCATCGACATAAAATAATTCATTCCATTCCAGTACATATATGTATGCTCGCATGCTCCACTTTCGACTTCATAGCCTATGTCGCTTTAGACGGCCAGTTAGTCATATAAAGAAGATATCTATCACAATAACATAGTATAGGTTCGCGTCGGACAACAACCCACCTGATGTTAAGCGACATTGATGTCTAAGATGTATTTATAAAGGCACCAATAAAGATTGTAGATCCCATGAAACTATTAACAATCTAAATATATAAAACTCAAAGGCGACTGACTGACATGGTGATCTATCAACTCACAGCCCAAACCGCTGGACGGATCAGGCTGAAATTTGGCATGTAGGTAGATGTTATGACGCAGGCATCCTCTAAGAAAGGATTTTTGGGAATGCCATTTTTAAACGGGGAAGATATGACGCAAGTTAATAATAATATTCCCGGTGGAGTGTTCCAAAGTTAATGTACACATATATATAATCAATGCCACCAACTACAAAAAAAATGTAAAAGCTATCGGCATAAAGTTCAGTATTAATTTATCAAGCTATCGCAATGACTCGTAAATTACCGGAACTGCCAAAATGAATCACAGCGATTACCATAATTTCCAAACCTACCAGATAATGCGATAAGGAACTGATAAACTCTTGTCTAATTACTCTTATCGAGACCAACTGTGGCATTGGATGAATCACGTGAGGAAAACCCAGCAGTAAAAATAACAAAAATAATAAAAAATGCTAGTAGGTAGGCGCCTAAATATGCCCATGCTTATTCTAGATAAATAATTAGTTTTAATCCAATTAGTTAGGTATGGGTCATGGCCTCAACTCAAAGCTTTTTGTATTGCCAAGTTGAATTTGTACAAAAACAATACATACCTACTTATTTGATGTGTGATACCAGTGACAAAAAGTCATACCTTGATATGTTCTAGGAGAAAATTATTGACTTGAGATGACGTCACTGTGATAATCTAATAGTAGTTTATGCAACTGTCATATAATGAAGGGTATTAAAACACGAGTGTGAGTTTATGAAACGAGCGCAGCGAGTTTCATAATAGTAACGAGTGTTTTAATACCCGTATTATATGCAGTTGCATACACTACTTTACCTTCACTAATGTTGTAACATTTTAACTTTTAATTTATTAAATTTATTTCACGCGTACGTGTATTGTCACAGTGATTTTGCCGCCATTAAAATCTAACCAATGAGAGCGCAGCTGCGCGCCAATCGGGTTGGTCGCGTTTTATTGATTAAAACGCGACCAACCTGATTTTGGCCCTGCAATCAGGTTGGTCGCGTTTTATCGATGTTATAATGAGCTATTACGATATCGATGTGGATATTATACCATCATGTGAAACTGCTTAAATTGAGTGTTTTGTTGTCTGCGCTATAACAGTAGTAATTATAAGTCAAGTATTGGAAACATAAGTAGATTGTTACAACATTAGTGTAGATAAAATAATTATCAGCATTACAAATATAGAGTAACTATAAATACCGACACGATGATAAAGCTTAGAGCGCCTTCTAAAGTATATTAAACCAGAGATAGAATCCAGTTGTGTGTGAAGCACATCACACGGCGTCCTTTGATTTCGTCTCTAATCAATCAATACGCCGCCTTTGTTCTTCCGGGACGTAATTAATGACGTCTGACTATCTCTGCGTCTTTAGGCTCGTAACACTGTAACTGCCTTACTTTTAAAACGGAATTAACGAGTGATTTGTTGATCAGTGTATTTGATTGTTTTAATCTTGTATCTCGCTTTTAAAATGAACAATGTCAAACTGAAAAACAATAAGCTGGTAAAAACAGATTTTTTAAAATCCATGACCAAAGATAAAACAAACTGTCTTGTCTGTAGCATAATCCATGCAAAAAGAAAGAAATTCCTTTTTACAGGGCGCTTCCGAGGATCGCACCATACGTTATAAGTTAAATGTAGGTTACATGAGTCTTATATAGTCGATAATCCTTATTAGACAGCCTAGAAGCATTTGACATCTGATGGTAAACTCTGGTGTCAAGAGTTTACCATCCTCATTTTTGTATCGCTACATGGTATCAGGCGTCAATCCGTCTGTTTGTTTAACTCGCCCGTGGTTGTGTATGTGTGTGTGTGTGTGCGCGCCCGACGTGCAATGCCAAGGTTATTAGGCTGAGTACACACGGACGATTGATTGACGGACACTGAACATTTATCTAATGCGAAGTTACAAAAGAAAGCCTCACCCTGCCTTTGCCAGTGTCTTTAGGTAACGGTCACCTCTTACTGTCAACTAATATCAGACTTTTTTCACATTCGTAAAATATTTTTATCAAACTGAATAATACAATCGATAAATTTCACACAGAGCTATTAATCCCAATACTTAGTAAGGACTTGTATATACTGGCAGCACCCAGATAATTAATTTATTACGTATCGGATTTTTAAATCAACATAAAAATATTTAAAAGTATCTGTGGTATAGTCTGTACGCAGCTTTACTAATAAAATGTGTAATGTATGAGCTTTCACGCCCAACTTTCGTTTGTTTTTTTCGTCACGATATTGTGTGTTGCTTGTTTGCAACGAGATTTCAACACAGTAATTAACAAGCAGATATTAGCTTCATCAACATGTACATTAAAGCAGAAAGTTTTACACAAATTAAAAAAAAACAAGTAAATTTGTATTTTTTTATATATATTATTCTCTTATTTTTTAGAAATGTTATTGCCAAGACAAGTTTAATTATCCTATACATTTGACTAGATTTAATACAGACTTAAACTTTTGAATAAGAACATGTTATGACCTACGACTGAGCTCGAAACTTATATTTTCACGCGATTGTTGAATCCAATATATTTTTATTGAACTATAAATACTGTAATAGAAAATAGTATAGCTACGAATAAATGATAACAACAAATAGCTATAATAAGATGCCACCTGTGTGTGATATTAAATTAGACCTTGTTTGTATAGCAAACACCGCGGGCGGGAGGCACCGCTTGCTGACGGGATTATTGAGGAAATGCAGTCGGGATTTTATATCTAACTATATCAAGGTCTAGTTTACGATAGATCGTTTTTTTTATCATCCAGATTAATTACCAACTTAATACTTAAATAATAAGAATTGGGCATCAAACCATGTCGTGCCTAGCGGTGCTGCTAACTCGTTAGTACGGGATAAATATTACACCACTAGTGGACGCCCGCGGTCATGCTCGCACTATTTCGGAATAGATAGTAGCTTATGACACTCCCAAAACCTTATACAACCTTCAGTACCTACATACCAAAAATAATATGATCCGTTCAGCCGTTTTTGTGTCATGGGCGTTTAAATAAACAGATAAAAATTCTTAAAACTGCTGAAACGTTTTCAGTAATCGATTTATTTTTTTCCAAGGTTTAATCTCAAGGTTTATTCACAAACAATCGTCTTCAAAATACTTTGTCCCGTGCGTTTAAACAGATCCGTAAGATACGAGTAGTACCTAAGGATCCTACACATATCTTTGCACCGCTTCTTCTTCTTCTTATAGAATGAGAGTAGCCAACTCTAGTCTCGAGAGTTAATCAAGCTAAGCAGCGCTAAATAGCAACAATATTCCGAATGTCTCAACTAGTATCTAAATTGAGAGCTTATTTCATTTTAACCTCGCTATTACGATATTAACGAAATAGGAATAAACAAATTGCGTGTTATTTAACTATTTTTTAACCCTCGGTAAATTGTTTGGGCAGTGGCCCGTTTTAATCAAGCAGTGGGTTAACCGCGGTTAACCTACGCTGTCGGTTAACACACACCACTCTCATGCCGAGCTAAATACAACCCTATTCAAATGAAATTAAAGTTCATGTTGAAAAACTCTTCTGTACTGGAATAATTTGATTGGAGCGCCTAATTAAAATTTTATGAATATGCAGTATGTTTTTCGTTACCAAGCAGCATTTTATTAATTTGTAATAATTAATATTTTTATAAAAATGTCACGTTAATAAGGACAAGCAGCCACTTTCAAATGTTATGCACAAAAAGCCGTTTCAAAAGTTGCAATATATTTTTATAAAATTATAATTGTTAGAACTAAGAGCTGCATATAACAAATACTGATTGATATTTTAATTCTCCGCTGGAATTATTCATATTATTAGTGTTTTCTAGCGCACATAATAAGTAATGCAAAAAGGGGTCCAGGCATGTAAATTGTAAGCTAACTAAACCTACTTCTACTCAAATGCATTGCGGATTCATTCACAATCTTTTTATGTATATTATATTTATGAAACCAAAAAAGCGAGTGTGGCTCAGCGGTTCCAGTGTCTGCTTTTCATCCAGACGCACCCTGGTTCGAATCCGGCCCTACACCAATGACTTGTAAATCAAGATAAGTGTGGATGTGTCTTCCGTGACCTTGGCGCCCACCACTATGTATCTGCCCCAGAGAACTCCCTCAGCGAATTAATTCTACGGGGGAGTCACGACCCTCAGTCATGAGGAAATACGACTCAAGAGGGAGAGATTTATGAAACCATATTATGAACCTTATAAACAGTCCGCTTTTCCGTGTATTATTCGTGTCATCTTCCTAGAAGCTATCCTATCCCAGTTTCACATTGCGCAAGCGAGGCGACATCTGCCATCAAACGGAGGAATGTCTCGCGTAAACAAACCGTTAGCCGAGCGTGCTATCATCCGACCACGACTTACGAGTATTTATAGGGAGTCTGATAGCATGCCGTTCCCTTACAATACAATATAACTTTATTGCACACCAGAAAAATATATGCATATAAATAATATACAGTATATTATACAATATGTAATATGAGCGTGAGATTGGACGTGCTCTGCGCTTCAGGCTTGTTTAGAGACCTACTGACGAGCACAACACATCACAGGTACTCCAACATAACAATGTAAGTTCTATTCTATTTTATAAGTAAAAACATGTACCTAGATGTAAGCTTTTGCTAGAACAATAAATCAATTTAAAGAAACATAACTTAGCCTAGATACATTGGGCGGCCGCATAGAGCGATCTTTTCCATTGTTGGCGGAAGGAATTGTATTTGGTTGTTGGTAGTAAATAATTGAGGAACTTTATTATGATTCTGTAACCAATACATACATACATAGTGTTTGTATCAGCAATTGACTATGTATGGCATTACATATAAAAACCATGTATTCAGAAAATTTCTACTTATGAAACTTTGGAAAGCTATCTACCATCAGCGACATCAAAACTGTTTTAAAATTGTTTTTCATTACTCATACTCTGAAAGTAGGTAGGTCTGAAGTTGCCTGAGGAGCGGGATCAAAGTAATACTTTTCATCCCTAGGGAGAATCGCTTTCAACTGACAGCTGTCAAATTATTAAAAAAAACTAGTTCTTTTTCACATATCTATTGAACCATGTTCCAACTTTCTATACAGCCACGATGTAAAATTGAAATAACTTAAAGTTAAGTATTGATTAAAGAATATATATTTTTTAAATAACTTTATTATTAATTTAGTTTCAACAATTTCTTTCAAATAACTTAGATTTGGGCAAAATATTTACCATTTTTTCAATGATGAATAAATAATGGCTGAATAGCTGGCCTGCCAAAGAAAAAAAAACAAACAAAATAGGCGGGAAAGCGGAAATTCGATCTTCATTTATTTTTTCGATTTGAAGACTTTTGTTTATACGTATAGCAGAGATTTGTACATATATAAAATGAGTTCATCTGATTCTGATATGAATTTAACGCCTGATTTTATAAGAGAAGAGGCTAAAGCGGAAGTAGTGGAAAACCTTTTACTCATTTTTTCTTTAGCTAGTTCATGTTTTTTTTTTTTACTTTCCTTGTATTTGTAATGAAAAGCACAGTGTTACAGTTTCAACATTTATGATACTTACCTGCAAAAAAATCTCCTGTTGTTACATATTACTTATCAAATAATTGTAAAGTGATAATGCATGGTGTATCGCATTGCGGTATAAAGCACAGTTCACATTGGTAAGTGGCGCGCGGCGTATGGCCCGGGCGGAGCACGTCGGCCGGACGTCCGGCGCTCGGTCCGGCGAGGAAGCAGCATAATGCCGCCCTCTAACACCTTCCTGACCACCGCTCACGACTCTGAAAGCTTTTGTGACCGATTGATGGTAATGACCGAGCTTTTCTTGGTGATTTTCTTGAATATTTCCTGGTTCGATAGCTTTGTTGATTGAAAATATGTGACGTGAATCTAATTTGCAAAACTTTTACATTCAGAACTATTATGTTGAATTTTCTGTTCATACTTAATACAAGACTATATCAAAATTAGGTCAGAACAAATTCTTATATTACGATTTTATTAAAATTGCCAGCGGGTTCGTCGTTAAGCTACTAATATTGTTATTTCTAGCACGAAGATGAGCGTTGTCAGTAGTAGGGATTCGAGAGTTCTGGCTCACCCAAAAAAGTTCTAACTCACACCCCTAAAGTCGAGTCATGTGAACCTCACCGGCTAAAAAAAAAAAAAAAAAAAAAAAAAGTTTGGTGTCATTTTAGGGGTTTTCGGGGACGCCCGATCGATTGCTGCTATCCGTTTTTTGATATCTCTTCAATTTCGCAAGATAGGTTTTTTAATTCTAGGTGCCCAGTACAGGCAATTAGCTAATTAATTACCCTGTGCTCGCACTCTCATTGTGTATCGTTATCTACTGATAAGGCTCATTAACGACTGGGGTGATGACTCAATAACAACAACAACAACTTGGTTTACTTAAGCTTTATTCAAAATGGTATTTAAATATATCATGTAATATTATATCATTCAATATTGTATCATTACTTTCAAATAAACTGGTGAAATCTAGCATACTTCTTCCTTGAAACTTTTTTGTATTCGCTTGTCATTGAAATCCCACATCCTACAATATCTATTCAGGAAGGTTCTATGAAACCCTGCAGGTGGACGACCAAACGAGTCAAAATATTGTCCGATGTTGTTATCATCTATGTGGATGGATAGGCGCTTCGATGTGAACAGGTAATCGGTTCGCGGCATAAACGTTATTTTGTAAACTCCAGTGAATTTTATATAGGCATTCCCTGATCCCTATGGTGTTCATATTTGTATGTAGGTATCACTTGTGAATGTTATGTGCTAAATTAACTATACACTATTTATACACTACTTATAGACATCTCGAAATGAAACAAGGCATGTGTTATACATGTTTTTATTATTCTTACAAGTGGATGGGTGAATAAAATGAAACATCCTGATTTTTCTTATAAGTAACTTAAACTGAATACATAACTTATCTACAATAATTCTATACAACTCTTCAATTAGGTACTATATTTACAATAAAGAACAATCAAATATTATTTACTACATACATCTTATACATCTAACATAAATACAACGTTAACATATTTTACAACATTAAATATTATGTATCTACATATCCCTTAATTTGTAGTGCCCCCATGCTAAAGTGGTGACATTGTCGGGTAAAATACACCTTTTTGTATCAGTAGAAGATAAACTTATTTTGTTTATTTTTTGTGTATAAATGGTGTGTTTTATTGACCTGAACCGGTACATAGTGTCATATTGTATATTTTTTGAAAATAGACATGTTTTATAGTTATTCATAGACATCTTTTTTGTGACACATTTATTAATTCCTTTGGCTTTTGTTGTCAATTATTTCTTGATTGAGTAACAACAACTCCCAAGAATGTCGTTAACGATGGTATTAAATAATGGGTGGTTAAATAAATCGTTTAGATAGGAATTTAGGGAAAGTAGACCTTGGTCCGGCTCGTTAGTTAAGTGATAGGATTATTTGCTAATTCTTAGTATAAAAGCAAAACATAGTTACTTTCTGGCATTATTTCACAGTTGTGTTTTTGAGACGAGTTCTTTGTTCAGTGCTTGTGTTTTTTTAACGAAAATCTACAAAATATTAACGATGGAGGTAAGTTGTTACAATTTTTATTGCATGTCTTGAATGAAAAATTCTTTCTTTTAATTTTTTATAATTTTTATAGTTTGTAAATCTTGTTGCAGAACATTTTTGAAGAAAATACATTCAAACAATATTATTATCCCTCTACATTGTCTGATGATGATACGAGTACATCAGACAAACTTACTATGGAAAAAGACTCGCTTAAAAGAAAACGAGATGAAGACATAGACGCTTTTTTCAATTTTAATAAAAGCAAAAAGAGGATACAAGCATCACAAAGTTCATCTGTATCAAGAGCGCAACAAAACGGTGTTGCTTGGATATCGACTAATCGCGATGACATGTCCTCATCGACGCATCTCATAAAAATAGAAATTTATGACATAAAAACTATATTAAAGATACCAGCCACACAACGGTGGAAACACGCTAGTACGCGAATAAAATACTACGCAAATGATGCAAATCAGAACATGGAGAGCATTAGAAAAACTATATTCAATATTACCAAAGAAATATCGAACACAGAGTCGAGTAAAAATATGTTTTTTAACAATACTAACTAAATTCTATTGTACATTCATTATGTTATCAGTGTAATATAATAATTGTGTTAATTAGTTCTAATTACTTTATTTCACTACATTTTTTCTGGGAAAGATTCTATAGTAAAGTAATTGTGTTGTCCTATGTCCTATGTTGAAGTGTATAAATAGTTTTCGTTAATTCAAATAAGTTCTCATTTTTAAAACTAATTTCGAAGACGCAACAACATAAAAATGGAATCAACGTGTACTAGTGTGTTTTTCACAAAGTCGGTGAGTAGTGAAAACCAAAGTGGCTTCGAATGCAATGAAGTGATTGATAAATTTGAACTTGACGAAATATGTGAAGAAATAGATATGATAGAGCTGTGTAAGAAAGTGGAAGAAGCTGAACTCTTTGACACCGAGTATGACAATGATTTATACGAAATCTGTGCCTTGGTTGAAAACAATGAAAAGTAAGTTAAAAAAATGCATATTTACACTCACTCAGTGTTTGCTTATTTTATCCTTTTTGTTAATAATTTCTTTTTGTTATAGTCAACCATCAACTTCATTCGGAGAGCAGACCGGGGGAGCCAGGAGAGAACTGAAACGGTTTGCCAACGAAGCTGCCCGCAACAATGCTAAAAGACCGCGTCAGGAAGAAGCATCCACTTCTGATACTAGTAGCGATAAGGTTCAATGTGATATTTGTAACATATTAGTTAGTAAGAAATATTATGCACAACATACTAAAAGTAATTTTCACAAAAATAATTTATTGAAAAATCATAATTCTTTTGAAAACGTTTCGGTAATTGAATCTGCATTTGGAAATCGTATTATATCTTACAAAATAAAAAGCAAACCACAATCAGATTTTATATTTCAAACACCGGAAATTTTCTTAGATTCGATAAAAAATGAAATGTTCTTTTTGATTGATGATGCAGTAAAAACTCATACTTCTTTAAAAATAAACTGCGTTTTACATGCTGATTTCAAACAAGAATCCAAAAATATTTTTAATAGCTTTGACTTCCAAACTTGTAACTTCGTTATATCCCAAGCTGACGACCTCAATGTTTTCATGGTATCCTTGCGAGACACATTGACAAACAAAATAAGTGAATTTGAAAGAAAAGATAGTGGTTGGAGTTTGTTAAATATAAAATATATTGAACTAAACATTAACAAGTTTAGCCCTCTGCGTGGTACATCCTATATTGACTTACCCAAAGACATTAAGGACAAAAAAGCCATCATAAATGTAAAAAATTCCGATAATTTGTGTTTCAAATGGGCAATTCTTTCAGCAATGTTTCCGGTTAGCAAAAATTCAGAACGTCCTACATCATATAGTAGACATGTAAATAAACTTAATTTTGAAGGTGTATCTTTTCCAGTGAAATTAACAGACATATCAAAAATAGAACAACAGAACAATATAAGTGTCAATGTTTTTGGCTTAGAATTTGATAACAAAACAAGAAAACATAAAGTTGTAGGTCCCTTATACTTCACAAAATCACGAAAATTTACACACATAAATTTACTATACATCCAAAACGGGGGAGTTGGACATTATTGTTACATCAAAAATTTATCGCGCTTAGTAAGCTCTCAAATATCTATTAGAAACGGTGCAGTGCATATATGTGACGGTTGTTTAGTTAGTTTTACCACAAGAGATAGATTAGTAACCCACCAACAAAAAGATTGCACGCACATCACAACCATTTTACCAAATGGAGAAAATTTATCAAAAAATTGGTTCGGTCAAACAGTCCCCAATGATAAGTTACAATTTGATAACTTCCAAAAAACTATGAAGATTCCGTTTGTTATATATGCTGATTTTGAAGCACTTTTAAATCCAGAGTCAAGTCGCACAGATACAAGCGATTATTCAAAACCATTTACCACCAATGTTCAAAATCATGTACCTTACAGTTTTGGATATTACGTCAAATGTTCTTTTGATAATAATTTGTCCAAATATGTTTCATATAGTGGTCCTAACTGTGCTCATGAGTTTATGAAATGTTTAAATGAAGATTTGAAGGAAATATGTAAACATAATAATCGTCAAAAACCTCCCAAACCTTTATCAAACGAAGAAAATGATCAAATAGCTACATCTAAAATTTGTCATATTTGTGAAACAAATTTGAACGATGAAAAAGTTTTAACTTTTGATTGGCAAACTGGGGATTTCATTGGTGTCGCTCATGAAATATGTGAAAAGAAGTACCGTGCACCACAACACATTCCCATTTTTTTACATAACTTAAGCAATTACGACGCACATTTTTATTGTACATGCACTTAACTTATATGAGGGTGAAATTGATCTTATACCTCAAAATAAAGAAAAGTATATATCTTTCACAAAACATATGATAGTAAACAATCAAAAAGTAAGTTTGAGATTCCTAGATTCTTATAAGTTCCTTTCGTGTAGTCTCGATCAATTAGCTAAAAACTTAAAAGATGATGAATTTCATGAACTCAAACGAATTTTTTCTGACAATACTGATTTTGATCGTCTTCGTATAAAAGGTGTTTATCCTTATGAATTTATGTCATCTTTCCAGTCTTTGGAGCTCAATTCATTGCCAAGTAAAGATAAGTTTTATAGTTCACTGACAGACTCACATATTTCCGATGACGATTACAGTCGTGCTCAAGATGTTTGGCAACATTTTGGTTGCCAAAACATGTTGGATTACTCAAACTTATATCTTAAAACTGATGTCTTGTTACTAACAGATGTATTCGAAAATTTCCGCAATCTCTGTTTAAAAACCTATGGGTTAGATCCTGCCCACTATTATACAGCCCCTGGGCTAAGTTGGGATGCTATGATGAAACAAACAAAAGTCAAATTACAATTATTGACAGACATTGATCAAATTGCATTCATAAAAGCAGGAATCAGAGGTGGTGTCTCTCAATGCAGTCATCGACATGCTAAAGCTAACAATAAATTTCTAGATGATTTTGACGAAAACTTACCCTCATCTTATTTGACGTACCTTGACGCTAATAATTTATACGGTTGGGCTATGTCACAATTTTTACCAGAAGGAGACTTTGAATGGGTGAATCCGAATACTAACTATAATGTTGAAGATACTTCTGATCATGGATTTGTATTAGAAGTTGATTTGCAGTACCCCAATGAACTACATGATTTGCATTCAGACTTGCCATTATGTCCGGAAAATATAAAAGCAGGAGAATCAAACGAAATTAAACTGATACCAAATTTAAACAACAAAAATAAATACATAATTCATTATATTAATTTACAACAATGTTTAAAACTGGGTCTCAAAGTTACAAAAATTCATAGAATACTAAAATTTCGTCAAAGTCCATGGCTAAAACAATATATAGATCTAAATACAAACTTAAGAACAAAAGCAACATCAGATTTCGATAAAGATTTTTTCAAACTAATGAATAATTCTGTATTTGGAAAAACTATGGAAAACGTTGAAAAAAGAGTAAATGTGAAATTACTCAAT
Organism: Macaria liturata; assembly: GCA_964023185.1. Classification (NCBI taxonomy): domain Eukaryota; kingdom Metazoa; phylum Arthropoda; class Insecta; order Lepidoptera; family Geometridae; genus Macaria; species Macaria liturata. The sequence goes on along the minus strand of OZ026823.1, from coordinate 11,763,613 downwards.
CACTGGGAGAATCGTGGAAAATGTTTAGGTGTGCAAGATTTAATCTCAAAACCAGAATTTAAAAGTTTATCGATTTTCTCTGAAAATTTAGTAGCAGTGCAATTAAACAAAACTAAAGTGTGTTATGACAAACCAATTTACTTAGGATTTTCTATTTTAGACATATCCAAAACATTAATGTATGAGTTTCATTACGATTACATGTTAGCAAAATTTGTCAAAAAATGTAAATTATTGTATACCGACACGGACAGTTTGATTTACCAAATTTTTACTGACAACTTCTATGAAGATATTAAACCTGACCTATCCCTACGCTTCGATACTTCTGACTATGTACCTGATAATATGTTTCAATATCCACAAATTAATAAAAAGAGGTTAGGTTTTTTTAAAGATGAAAATAATGGAAAAATTGTAAAAGAATTTGTTGGACTTAGATCTAAAATGTATGCAATTCAAACTGAAGATAAATTGACAACAAAAGCCAAAGGAATTAATAAATGTGTCACAAAAAAGATGTCTATGAATAACTATAAAACATGTCTATTTTCAAAAAATATACAATATGACACTATGTACCGGTTCAGGTCAATAAAACACACCATTTATACACAAAAAATAAACAAAATAAGTTTATCTTCTACTGATACAAAAAGGTGTATTTTACCCGACAATGTCACCACTTTAGCATGGGGGCACTACAAATTAAGGGATATGTAGATACATAATATTTAATGTTGTAAAATATGTTAACGTTGTATTTATGTTAGATGTATAAGATGTATGTAGTAAATAATATTTGATTGTTCTTTATTGTAAATATAGTACCTAATTGAAGAGTTGTATAGAATTATTGTAGATAAGTTATGTATTCAGTTTAAGTTACTTATAAGAAAAATCAGGATGTTTCATTTTATTCACCCATCCACTTGTAAGAATAATAAAAACATGTATAACACATGCCTTGTTTCATTTCGAGATGTCTATAAGTAGTGTATAAATAGTGTATAGTTAATTTAGCACATAACATTCACAAGTGATACCTACATACAAATATGAACACCATAGGGATCAGGGAATGCCTATATAAAATTCACTGGAGTTTACAAAATAACGTTTATGCCGCGAACCGATTACCTGTTCACATCGAAGCGCCTATCCATCCACATAGATGATAACAACATCGGACAATATTTTGACTCGTTTGGTCGTCCACCTGCAGGGTTTCATAGAACCTTCCTGAATAGATATTGTAGGATGTGGGATTTCAATGACAAGCGAATACAAAAAAGTTTCAAGGAAGAAGTATGCTAGATTTCACCAGTTTATTTGAAAGTAATGATACAATATTGAATGATATAATATTACATGATATATTTAAATACCATTTTGAATAAAGCTTAAGTAAACCAAGTTGTTGTTGTTGTTATTGAGTCATCACCCCAGTCGTTAATGAGCCTTATCAGTAGATAACGATACACAATGAGAGTGCGAGCACAGGGTAATTAATTAGCTAATTGCCTGTACTGGGCACCTAGAATTAAAAAACCTATCTTGCGAAATTGAAGAGATATCAAAAAACGGATAGCAGCAATCGATCGGGCGTCCCCGAAAACCCCTAAAATGACACCAAACTTTTTTTTTTTTTTTTTTTTTTTTTAGCCGGTGAGGTTCACATGACTCGACTTTAGGGGTGTGAGTTAGAACTTTTTTGGGTGAGCCAGAACTCTCGAATCCCTACTACTGTTGTCACGGCTACTATGTACGCTCGCGTTTAGTGTTTGAATGATCAATTATGCATTTTGCTAAGTAGCGCTAGTAGTTAAAGTCGGCAAGTTATGTATCTACTCATGTATATACTCCCTACAAATATAGACTTACTAGAGGTACCCCGCGGGTTTACCCGCGTTAATTCGTGATTAAAAGCATATGTGTTAATCCAGGATTTAAAATTGCATCCAACAGGTTCAATCGTTTAAGCGTGAGTAATTAACATACACAAATATACTCACAAATTTTATAATATTAGTATTTCTTGATGTTTTGACAGAATAAACTCGATGATATGAACCAACGAATGATGTAAATAAAGTCATCCTGGAAGTGACGGGCTTGCGGATTCATTGACAGATAGACAGACATACATATAAACTGCAGTCTTGATATAGATAGGTAAATAACCAAGTAACTACCTAGCTTACTATAAACAATGTAGAAATACGTACCTGTTTCTGTACATTTATGTTTCAACTTGTGCGGACAAATGCTCATCTTTTCGACTTCGAACTAATGATGTTTTTGTTTGCTGAATCTTTCTTACAGAAACAAAACTATAAATTTATGATTACTTAAAATTTAGCCGATGGGTTAAAGCAACCATTTCTTTGTTTACCAAATCAAATCATCATAAACAACTGAATATTCAAATTCCCCTTCAAGCAGATTTCCGAGAAATCCAAACAAAGCGAAAAACGTTTAAATATGACTACATGACTAATAAAGCATGATTGACTGTTAGCTTACAAACTCTCAAAAGTTCACTACACTTTTATAAAAACTGTAAAATGACATTGACCTTTTAAAAGGTTATTATTTACTCTTAGGTATATAATATCACCACAATTCGTGACTTCACAATATTACAAGCGAATTAATTCGACGGAACTAACAATATTGTGGTGAAAAGCGTTTCGTAAACGATTTGCCTAATTCGGGGTAAAGAAAATGTTATTTTTCTTGAATAAATAGTTTTGTAAATGTTAACATAGAAAATCTTTCAAGATGGAAGATATTTTTACCATAATACTACCATGCAAAAACGAATAATGTTTTTATTGTTTGTAACTTGTGTATCTGTCAGGCAGTTAATTTAGATTCAGTTTTCTTCGTTACACTGAAAAATTATCAAGGGAAGTTTATATTTTATCATTCAAGTACTTTTTTAGAGTATGGCCCCATAAAAAAATTATGTAACTTAGAATTGTATGAGTCTCATCTTTAATTTGAAAATGTGTATATAAACATACATAGTGCTGAATCTACAGTTCTACACCCTTTACGAAAGGAACAAAAAACGTTCTCACCAAACTAAATGACACGTAAGTGAGCACCATGATAAGCCCCATGACCGTACTTTCAACATGGATTATGGCATATTTTATATCCGGCCTACTTTATAGGCATGGCTGACGGTGGCCGTAGTAAAAACATGGTGAAAACGCCTCCAGAGATATGGAGTCGGCTTTAATTATGTTTGTCACTGTTCTAGTTGTGTTATTTGGGTTTGCTTGGATAGTCTCGTATGTAATAATAGTGAGTTCAGTAGATACTGTTTTACCGTATCACTACGCGTGTTTTTACGTAGTCACTCGCGTTATATAAAAGAAATACATCAATGAAATATTATTGACAATAATAAGTAGTACATCATATAGTATACACAACTACAATACAATACATTTATTATTAATTCCATAATTTTAGGTCAATTATTAATATTAAGTCAACGGTAATTCAACAATCATAGTTTAAACAAACCACAAATTCAATTATACAATATAAATAAAGAAGATAATATAAATGCAATTGTTAAAACTAAAACAGTACATCTACAATGTCACATAATCAGACTCCCGGGTGGAATACACGTATCAAAAACAGTCTTTGATTCAACATCATAAAATGCGTGTGTCAGCAGCCACGCTCTTAACTTGGTGTTAAAGACCGCGGTAGAGGCTGCATCACGGATGGAGACTGGTATTCGGTTGTAAATCCAGCCCTATTATGTACACCGACCTTTCCGATTTAGCAAGACGGTGCCTCGGGACACTTCATTGAGGTTTTTTCACATTACTCCGCAAGTTCATTGTTTTGTGGACGCCCCTGCGATGAAATGCATCAGGATGTGTGTGTGTGAACAGTGCCACCTGGTATATGAGCTCACACGGCAGCGGCAGTATTTGGAGCTCCCGAAACAACTCCACACAGGAGACGTCATCCTGGACACTGCAAATGGCACGTATGGCTCGCTTCTGCATTAAAATGCTCATTTCATTTCAATCGGCAGCCCGGCCCCACAGCTCCAGCCCGTACGTGAGAACACTATGGACGGTAGCGAAGTAGCAGGAACGCACGACGTACCTACACATAACACATATCGCACTAAATTTAAGAAGAGTAAACTTTTGGGCTATTTCAGTGATGTATTTCTTTTAAATAACGCGAGTGACACCTTGCGGAGCCGCTAGTATGATAAATAATATGACTAAATTGGTTTAGATTAAAAAGTGTTAAAATAGTAAATAACAATAAAATTTACACACGCTTAAAATCCCATTGGAAGTTTGTTCAACAAAATAAAAAATACCTCTTATTATGAATATTAGCGGATCGAAATATTCAACAACATTGGCAATAATTAGCAATATTTAGCAGGAAATAGCGATTGCTCTCCGCACCAGCTCGTGGACTGGTTTCCTGTGAGCTACTTTATTTACTTGTGCATAATTCCCGCAAGCAATAACACGGGTTGTTCTTACATTCAACATCCGCAATGTTCGCTCACAATTATGTTTCAGCAGTTTCGTTTGAACTAGTATGCAATCTTGTTTTCAAAATCTAATCCAATATATGTATATACACATTTAAGTATAGAAAATAAGTACTATTTTAATTTGGCTCTTGATTAAATTACTAATTGATTCAAGATTTCTAAAGCAGTGCATTTTTATTACTTGAATTTATTACGGAAACATAAATTCAAACACATTTATGTAGTAAACAAGTTCTAATGAGACTGGCTAACTCTGGTGTATAAAGTTTTCTAACTGGCATGGCTAAACGGATTAGCTGTTTATGTATGAAATATTATAAATTTGTTCACTCATTCAACTCACAATTTCATGACTATCCAATCAAGCATCAATTAAATCAAATTCGAAATCAAATTAAAATAATATTAATTATATCCCCATTACGGAGATTCGAGTGATCTTCAGAGCTTGTAATGTATCCAACACAGTTGTCTCTGTGTGTAATCAGCGAGGAAGCGCTATAAAGCTCGTATGAAAGCCGTAAGCTCCCATAACTGGCATCATAAAGCTTCGGCATCGCCAGAACATGCTGGTTACGGCTATTTCTGAACATTGCATACCAATATTATCGACAGCAGCTGCAGTAGAGGATGTAGTGTGTAGAGGGGACAGTTGATAATAGGCATTGTTTGCAGATACTATATTGTAGTTGATAACAGGCACTATATTGTATGTATGTAGTTGATAATATATGTACATATATTGTGGTTGATAAATAATAGACATTGTTTTTAGTTTATAGTATGTTTGCTTTTTTTTATAAGACTTGTGTAATATATACATATAATGGTTATTTTCGGGAGTTTTAGTTGTTGTTGTTATTTCTACTTGTCATAGTATTTTTGTTTGAGTTGGAAGAACAAGTACATATGTAGGTGAATTAAGTACTCGTAGTTACTTAACTACCGTTTCAATGTAGTGATACTGTGGAAACATAACAAATACTGATCCCATTGTGGACTTTGCTAAAAACATTTTCTTCTAACTCATATTTTTCTTAATATGGCATGACATGACCCTTGCCCGGTAAGAAAAAAATCGACAATTAGCTCAATAAATCTATACAAAGTAGTTAAAAATTGCCAATAGTTTGTTTTTGTGTGTACTAGTAAAGCATATAATGTATAGTGACATGTACAACCATGGTAGGTCTAGCTCTATGTCGCGTCTAAATTTAGAGTTTTGGAACAATACCGAACAAAAGCCAACTATGACCTCTCCACCGTTAGTATACTCTCAGCTTCGGCCAGTGGAAGTTGTTCATACATCTCGCATGCGCGCACCCGTTGTGGAACTTTCAAACAAATAGTTGAGACATTATATAATTGTTCGTCTAGTTTCTTTGTGGGATATTTATTTGTGAATGTGCGAGTTTAGTTTGAAAAAGGATTTTGTTAGTATTTTTGTCACAGACGCAATCAATGTTTAATGAACAGTGATTACATTATTGTGAGTATTTAAATATTTACATTGGATTCATTCCTAATTCTTTTTTTCTGAAAGTTTTTTAACTAACAACAAATTGCATTTTTTTTAATAAAGCATTTTATATATACTATCTTTTACCTACTAAATAAACTAATACATAAAATGGAAGTATGCAGTGTGTTGGTTCACAATCAAAATACATATTGTATAAAACGATGACTAGTGTCTATTCCAAATTTATTACTATACTAGTTTAGTTGCAGCGTTGCTTACCATCAGGCGGGCTGTAGTGAAACGCAAATCTATAAAAAGTAAAAAATATATGAACTTATTACATTCTGTGGTAATATTCATACGAAAGCAGAATATTGCAGCGAAGTTTTTTCAAAGAAGCCGGAAAATTGAAGTTTGCCAACAATTTTAACGAACCTTATGAGATGCAGAGGAAAATTTCCTCACATAGGTATGTAGTTACGTGTGTATGGAGTTTTGAAAGTATTATTAAAAGTAGTAGAAAGTATTAGAAATGTACTGTGTTGAAACAAATGCTTGATGATTTTAAATAATTGATTTAGCTTCTTTCATCGTTCAAATTATTTTGATAGGTTTTTAGGCTTTTTTCAATCAAGCATTTCAATGAAATTGTGAAAAAAGTTCTAAATAAAACTAAAAAACTAAAAAATTTACAATTTATAGATAACAAACAACAGCATTGCTAAACGACACCTCTTCAGAAGTTGGTCAAATTGTTAAATTGATATTTTATCACAATTTCAATATTAAGTATTAAACTATTTTCAACGATTTAAAATATGATATTTACCATAATTGTATGTTCACCGTGCTGTTACCTCCAGTTTGTTAAATACAACAAAACTTCAGGAAATGTTTGTGGGAGTAGAAATTAATTGTTTCAAATTCAGCGGGGATGGCAAGACGATTTTGCTTAAGATAATATTAACTCGCTGCATAAATTAAAGATAGGCATTTATTTTACTGATTTTTTATAACGGTTATAACTCGACCTCCGTTTTCGTTGTCCTCTTTGTAGTTCAAATCTATTGTAATAAAAAAATTACTACCATCCTGTTGACCCATTGACATGATATTTGGTTTACGAAGATGTATCGCTTTATGACAACATAATATGTATGGATCTCTATGAAAAAACACAAAACATATCGTTTTCAGCACAAAGTATACTGTCTAGTATATGCCTAGGGTGATGGCAATCCACACATGTTCATATAATGTATACTGTCTAGTATATGCCTAGGGTGATGGCAATCCACACATGTTCATATAATGTATACTGTCTAGTATATGCCTAGGGTGATGGCAATCCACACATGTTCATATAATGTATACTGTCTAGTATATGCCTAGGGTGATGGCAATCCACACATGTTCATATAATGTATACTGTCTAGTATATGCCTAGGGTGATGGCAATCCACACATGTTCATATAATGTATACTGTCTAGTATATGCCTAGGGTGATGGCAATCCACACATGTTCATACGAGTATAATGTATACTGTCTAGTATATGCCTAGGGTGATGGCAATCCACACATGTACATATAATCATTTCAATCCATCCATCTTAGACTATGGCCTATGGCCTCTATGGCCAAAAACAAACCTTTTTAAATAATATAATTGAAACTGGAGCTTTTAGATCTTATCAGAATTTGCAATGAAAGACACACAAACATACACCGAGTCAGGTAAAAGTCACTGAATAATATGTAAAACTATATGTTTAATATATTCAGTGAGCGGACGTACACATACTACACGAGCGGATGTTGATGGCAAGCTTCCTCAGACGGGATGACTCAATCTATCGCCACTATATACAACTTGTAGATTGGTGTCCGGTAGTACATACATGAATACAGGGGCTTAAAATAATTACTTAGTGAGCATTATGTGTGCTGTAGGTAATGAATAATATTCATAAATAATCATCCAAATCTGTTCTACTGTTTGAACGTGACAAATAACCAAATATTTTAATACACATCCTATCCACAAAAAAAATGTAGGTAGTTTTTATTTTTGAATGCTGTATTTTCGTTTTTTTTAGTGTTAGCACTAATGAACTAAGCAGGCTGTAGCAGTTGCAATTCTATACTATATAAATCTATTTGCAAGTAAAACGACGCGTCTCAACTAGTGTTATAACAGTTTTTTTACTAACAAATACATGTGTTCTCGTTGAATGAGTGACGACATTTTATACGAGTAATGCAAAAATATTTTACACATATCCGTGGGCGGGAGTGAGCCTAGGGCGGAATGTTGGCCGGCATATTGTGTTGTGAATTTACCTAGATGTGGTTTAGAGGTTTAGAAGGATGTATAAGGATGTAAAATTTAAGGAATAAATCGTTTAGAAAGGTAATGTTTTTTATCATATTAATAATAAATTCATTTTTTTTTATTCAATTGATATCGAGATATTGTAATTTGTGTAGCATATTTATGTTTATTTATACTTGAATATTGGATGTATGTTGTAACTTTACACTATCAATAAAGATTCTTTATCTCTATCTTTTATCTTTATTAAGGAGGAGCCTAGATTTACCAGTCTATCAATATATGAACATTCCAACGTATGGTATTTACTTAATTTCGATGGAATTTGTAATAACTAAATTCTTCGCATTGCAATCATAAAATTTTAGTTTCTAATGGTTTTTGTTTGATTTGATTTGCGTTAAATCTAGGCTAATCTGAGTGAAGCAGTATTTTATATTATTGATTAAATTGGTTGGAATATCACTAGCAAAGAAAACCTTAAACAGTAGTTAAGCCAGTCCATTGTTATTGTATGTCGATGGTAACAAGTGGGTCGCGGAGATAACTAGCGAGCCTAGATATTAGTAGGACACCCAGTAACTAGGTTATAGGTCTTCTAGGCATTTTAGACTACAGTGTTGCTTAACATCAGGCAGGTTGTAGTCAAACGTAAGCATATTCCGTGTTAAAAATGCTGGTATACTGTTCACGCTAGCAAAGATGTTTTTTTATTAATAATGTGGTAAATTTCATTTATTTTAGTATTAAACACCATATCAGCTCAAATATCAGTACATAAGAACAATAAAAAACAAACATATTCATTAGTTAGTTTGTAAAAGAGAGGCTTATTCTAGTGTCAAAAATTTCCTACCGCCAAGATAAAACTGTGACAAGTAAATAAATTTTTGACAGTTTCTTGACATTAGACTAAGCAAGAATTTATTCCAGTTTTTTATAAATGATCCGACGAATTCTAAAGATACACTGAACTTACTAAAGCTAGGCAACTTAAAATTAAATGACCAGAAACCTGACTCAGCAGTAATTTATTACTTGACATATAATATATACGACACAAGCGTTTGCTTAGTGTGGGGCTAGATGGCGCTGTGTGGAATGTCCCGGAATATTTTTTTATTTTTTTATTTTTTAAGTAACTGTAAGCACAGCCGCAGTGATGACGTCACGAACATTATCTGACTAATATTGATAGTCGCTTCATGACATTCTTAGCGAGCGACTGTCTAGACTACGTTATTGTTATATACCTACTGTATAAGTACATAGTATTATACATGTGCTAGTGGTGCCCCACGTTGTTACCCGCGTTAATCCGGATTACTTTTTGATTCATCAAAAACCAATTTATTAATCTAGTGTATAATCTATCTTTATACTTTCTAATGTTAGGGAGATGGTGATAATGTGTGATGTGATAAGAAATTTGTTTACAATAGGGTACTTAAATATTTTATTTTAGAAACACATGAATAACTCAGTTTCTCTCAGCTCACAGAAAACCAAACACAAAAATGTTGCAACACAAAATACGCTGATGTCTTTTTCGTTCTCTACTTCTTAACAAAAATTTATCGAATTCTTTTTATTTGCGGCCACAAATCAAGTTTTGAAGTGTAATCCCAAATAAGTGCAATTTGTTCGGTATCCGTTTCTCGATCTCGGTATCGTTTTCGGAAAGCAATCTGTCGTACAAAGCCCTCGTGTCCTTTTTGTCCCAAACAACTGATCATTTCTCGTCCTGCTCTGTTTCAAGTACCAGGATCACATAGATAGGCTTTGACATGTACAGGACTATTTGACATACCATTATTTACAAAAAATTGGTTTTCAGCACTAGCATAGTATTTCTACGTTAACATTTCTTTAAAAACGCAATAGGCTTACGTTTGCTATAACCCGCCCGACGCATCGCTGAAGTCTAAAATGTAGAATGCTTGCCTAGAAGAAATCTATTTACTCTGGGTTGTAATTATCATATTATAATAAAATCCGTATGGGTGCTTGATAAATGATTATTCATAACATCTCTTAAGCATTACAAAGAACACTCTTATCCCTACAATTTGGACAATAATCCCGCGCTTGTCCAGTATCTCATCCAGCCGGGTGTGCCCGGCGCGCCGCCACCCGGATTACCGGATTCAAGTGTTATTGACTGAAACATATGCTCCGTGTTTACTCCTCTCGGCCGCTGCTCTCCTGCTATTTGCACTTGCTGTTTGAACTGCTAATTGATAGGGCCCAGTGCATGAAAATAGCCCGAATAAGCTGTTTATTTAGTTGAACAAACAATTTATTTTCAGTTGTCTGTTCAGTTTGTTAGTTTATGTGAAGCGGATTAGAACAAAGGAATTGCAAGTTCAACAATCCATGTCGGTAGATAACAGAACGCATTTCAGCAGGAATGTGGTTTTGTTTGCGGATGGTTTAAGCTGCATTAGGGGTTGGTGACACGGACTCTATTGATAATCCGGAACTAACAGTTGTGTTAATTGCGGAAGCAATTGTTATCGTAAAATTACTTATATCCCATCCATCGGTGTACAAATTTTTTCAATCGCATACAAGTAGAGTATAGTGCCAAGCATTGAATCTTTCTTTAATTAATTTAAAAAGTGACGTAATTGACAAGAGCTTAACTAGAACTTCATAAATACGCAGAAGTAACTCGGGCGCCCTCATTCATCTCTCATGTATTCATGCTCGCCGTTGAAACAGGCACAAACTCCAGCACGCTCCAATTGAGGCGTCGCGGAAATGCGAGCTGCTTTTAACTCCTATAATACTCTGGCAGCCTGGTACTCGTATTATACGCGATAAGCCAAGATAATGCTGGTCTTTCGAAACGAAGCGCTGTGGAAAACGTTATTCGATATAATTAGATTTAAGTTTTGTACACCTTGACTGAGATTACCGTTTTTATAACAATTAAATATGTGTATCTGTTATTTTTCCTTAACTTAGAATAACACATGTCTATGTTTCTATACAGGGTCCTGGTAACTAACACATAACATTTTAAGGCCGGTTTAAGTACGTCTTACAACTTATGCTCTACGTCTTTTGAAAATTCTCGTAAAAAACAGCTGTTCCATGTAAAAAGTTTACCACTTCCAATTTTTTTGTTACTATTTCTATATTATAAAAAGTCTTCATGAAATTTACTTCAGATCAATATTCAGAAACAACTTAAGTTATGAAAGGTTATGAAACTTGACATTTTACATGACCCTGGCGTATTACATTTACTTTCAGCATTTACCTTTTAAAAATAGCTAACAACCTTTTTATTAGCTTTCTCTAAAAGCACGCAACCACATGCTATTTTTATCATAGGACATGCTTGTCTATCGAATAAATATTTCATAAAAAAAAACATAACTACTATTACTTACTCGTAAATAGATATTCGTTTTATTTTTACCCATTTTTCTGTACGTGGGTTTTTTGATCATAACAAAAAAAACAGCTTTTCAAAACTTAACGACCCTACTAAGTCTTATGCTAAATTGATATAACTTAGGAACCCAAATATTTGAATGTCCTCCCAGATGATTTTAGCTATCGCTTATAAATATGCTTAGTTTTATTACATGTTCGGCGAACACAATCTCTTACTTCTTTATCTTCTTCTTTGTTACCTACTAATAGAATTAAATTCTATTAGTAGGTAACAAAACAACAAGAAATTTTCCACCGAACCAGTTGAAATACATAATTATAGCCTAGAAAAATAGATGACCTACCGTTACTCCAGTTACAGACAGACAAACAAACACTCGATCTAATGTACATATTTAAATCACTTCTGCTGAATGAAATGTGGGCCGATTGATAACTCGATGGATCGCTTTTAAAGTGTATGTTTTAAGAAAGCTGAATTAGATCGGAGTATTCAAATAGAGCATTACTGACGTGCGATAAAAATAATTCCTATTTGTCTTAAAGCGGTTTAATTTAATAAACACAGCTAGATGTTGAAAGCAAATATATCGGTAGTGCAGAAATCTGCTGAATGAGTTCAATCAATCCAGTTTAAGCAGCTTCTACCATCTAAAATACCTCTACGACATGATCGATCAATCTTTTGATCATATCAGCTTGTATGACACTTTTCAGATTGCTATTTGCATACGTTCAAAGGAAACTGTCACCGCTACTTACCCATGATCCGATAGCCATATCACGGACAGATTTTTTGTCCGCTGTCCGGTAAACCAAACCACGGAAATAAAGCAGAGAAAAATAGTTATTTTGTAATTTGGCTTTTAGACTTGTAAGACATATAGGTTAGAATCTTACTCAAATTCTGTTCGTTCAATTCAATTCGTCAGTGTTGTCAACATGACAACACCGACATAAAACGAGCAACGAAATTATTCAACTATTTGCATCATCTATCATCATCTCTTTCTCCAAACTTAATGTTTCGACACTGTCATTCGGAAACTAGTTCCATTCCAAAACCAAGCATGTCTTGTCATTTCTAGCGAACTCATTCTAAGCTTGCACTATGTAGAAAAGAATCGAAATCGTAATCCAATAAAACCAAACCCAAAAAGGCAACAATATCGAGCTGGCAATATGTGAATACGCTTTGATTGTGGCCATCTGTTGCTGTTCCTGCTGGAAGGCTGCCAGCTCTGAGAGCCTCCTGGTGCCCTACTTACTACTTACTACTACTTATGCTATCTTACCTCGCTTCACAGTGCCGTGGAGCCAGATTTATCCAATTATCTCTGGGCTACGAGTAGGGTGATCACTATCTTTTTTTTTAACTATAACGGGGTTGCAAATAAAATAAATTAATATTAATTAGATAATAAGTTAATAATGTAAAATGTGACTTACCATAAATGACGATTGTTATAATTATTGGTCAATAAAAAATCTGAATCTTGTTTCATGCGGGAATCGAACCCCTCCACCCCTAGATTAGAAGGCAGAGTCACTACCAACTAAGCTAACAGAGCAGTCAAAATCTGAATCTGATCTGAATCTGAATCTGCACTTGGCCATAGTTTGCCTGATAGCAAGCAAAGACTATGGCCTAAGATAAAGCGTGCTTACCCGATTAGAACCGATATATCTTGAATCGAATTTAATTATTTTTTATTGAGACTGAATGCTCCTCCTAGATGAATCATTTGACAGCATTTGACTACCTTTTGTAGATGTCACTTAAAGCAACCTGCCTGAAATTACATAAGCACAAGCTACGCCGTGGTTTAGCTGTGCTGTAGCTGTTTGTAAATTGTAGATCTTGAAGATCTGAAGTTCGTAACCACCACCACCCAACACCTTCTTTCCTTCTGTCGTCGGCAATGTGCATTACCTTATAATGTGTATGATGAGTAATCCATAACAAAGTACACAAGTACAGACAAATTAAAAAAAAATATTTCTCGATATTTGTTATACTTTTTAGTTATCACTACTACGATCATAATCGCGTCTTTTTCTGCAAACCGTACCAGACGTCCAGCGATGACGTCACGAGCGGGCCCTCTTTGCATCTGAATGAGGTTGTATCGAGATAATGTAAGTAGGCGGCTCTAGTGTACCGGAAACTGGAGGGGTGCCAGTGGCAACAGATAACTTGTTGCCGGAGTCTGCGACCGACATGACATAGCAATAGACTGGAAGTTGCTTAAGAGGGCACACGAAAGCGAGATATTATCTGTTTCCTCTTTGGCAAATGATAATAACACACGTCAAGACCTTATTTTTGTTGATAAGCAATTTTTATTTAATTTGTACTGAAAACCATACATAAGTTTTGCTTAAATTTACCTATAGTAGTCTAATATGCTACGAAGAAATAATAATTAAGACTGCATGGAGTAAAAAACATGCATTACACGCACTGTCAGTCAGATAAAAAAACGTATACTGAGAGTGCGTATCACACTCATACTCCATTCAGTATCATCGTCAGTTAGTGCAAATGTAATTGTATTGTTTTTTACTCTCGAGGGAATAACATTGGCAAAGCCTGTCTATTATTGTATGTCGTTAGTTGAGTCTGCGAGTTGGCTACACCCGCTTCAAGCAGATATCTCTTTAATGCAGGTATCTTGTTGCTATTGACAGCTTCACAAGACTAGTAGGTACAGACATTTTATTAAACCTTAACTTTAGTATATTTATAAAAAAATCCAACTTTTTTCTTTCTTCTTTTTTTACTCGCTAATAAGCCAGGAGTGAAAATGACGGCAATTTCTTAAAGTTAATCTTCCATTTCAACAAAAACCATAAACTTTACCTAAAAAAAATACTGATACCAAGATAGTTTGTGATACTAAATATAATATATTTAAACTTCAAACCATCTCTTTTATAACATAAGCCCCAAGGAACCATTAATCCAATCCGTATAGATTGATTGAACTATACTTATAACTAAAACTAAACACCATACTCTTCCGCTATAATATTGCTGACATGTCGAAGTCTCGAAACTACAGGCTTTTATTTAATCGACCGATGTTCGTAGAATTCCGATAGCATTTATAACAGCTGTAAAGTCAAGGACGACTTATATTCACTCACTAGTTAGTTCAACCTTTGTGTTAATGTGAATTTCATCGAATAAGCTAGTTTTATCATATTTGTCCATAAGGGCTTATGGACTTCAAAAATTCTTATGAAACCATGACAAATTTACATATATATATAGCGTACATCTACATACATATGTAGGTAAAAAGAAAATAGTGCTTTTTACTTGATATAAACCTATGTATCTTAAAGGAATATATATGTTGACATGACATAATGTTTTGTTAAGCTGTTTATCTCATTCTTCTTGTGGATTTATATGATGATCCCATAGAAAACTTATACAGGTATACTTCTCTATTTCTCCTACACGAATACGAACATAACAATGAACATTCTCAGTTCTATGTCGAGTTGTGCGAGCGAGAGTAGCGGAGTGTACCTGTATGCGAGAGTCTGAGGTCCCCGTCCAAG
>OZ026823.1:11727210-11748081 GCA_964023185.1 Macaria liturata | reverse complement strand
CTAAAACTAAACACCATACTCTTCCGCTATAATATTGCTGACATGTCGAAGTCTCGAAACTACAGGCTTTTATTTAATCGACCGATGTTCGTAGAATTCCGATAGCATTTATAACAGCTGTAAAGTCAAGGACGACTTATATTCACTCACTAGTTAGTTCAACCTTTGTGTTAATGTGAATTTCATCGAATAAGCTAGTTTTATCATATTTGTCCATAAGGGCTTATGGACTTCAAAAATTCTTATGAAACCATGACAAATTTACATATATATATAGCGTACATCTACATACATATGTAGGTAAAAAGAAAATAGTGCTTTTTACTTGATATAAACCTATGTATCTTAAAGGAATATATATGTTGACATGACATAATGTTTTGTTAAGCTGTTTATCTCATTCTTCTTGTGGATTTATATGATGATCCCATAGAAAACTTATACAGGTATACTTCTCTATTTCTCCTACACGAATACGAACATAACAATGAACATTCTCAGTTCTATGTCGAGTTGTGCGAGCGAGAGTAGCGGAGTGTACCTGTATGCGAGAGTCTGAGGTCCCCGTCCAAGCTAGGCGGTAGGCAGTTAGGCGGCGCGCGCGGGCGGCGGGCGGCGCGGCCCTCCCCCCGCCCGCCGCTCACCCGCGCCCTGTTGCAGGATGCACGCGGTGGGGCTGCATTCGGCGCTGGCCATCCGGCGCGAGCGCAAGCGGCGCGCCGAGCAGCAGCGCGCGCGCGAGCGCCGCTACTCGCTGCAGTCCTCCGAGTCGGGCGTCACCTCGCCGCACTGCTCCACCGGCAGCCTGGAGCGGCGCCGCCACCGCAGCGCGCGAGCCACCGACAACGAGGTGGTGTCCTCGGTGGGCATGCTGCACCTGGGCGTGGTGTTTGTGGTGCTGGGCCTGTTCCTCGTGGCCAGCGGCTGGCTGCCCGACGACGTCACCTCCTGGAGCGCCGTGGGCTCCGTGTCCTGGTTCAACGAGCTCGTGTGCTCGGGGCTGTTCGCGCTCGGCATCGGCGTGTTTCTCGTCGTGCTGCACAAGTACCTCACCAAGAGCGAGGAGGACGCGCTCGAGGACTACGTGCAGCGCCAGCTCACGCGCTCGCGCTCCGGACACCGCCTGGAGCGCGACGCGGAGACGGGCGGCATGCACACCAAGCACGCGCGGCGCGCGCGAGCCACCGAGGTGCTACCGCCGCCCGCCGCGCTGGAGACCTACACGGAGCCGGCCGCGCATGGCTTCGTCAACGCGCTCGCCGTCAACGGAGACGCGCTCAGAGACTCCCCGCTAGAGCAGATCGCGGAGGAGGAGGCGTCGCTGGCGAGCGAGTCGGAGCGACGACTGGGCAAGTTCAACCGGGACACGTACTCGGGCTCCGTGGCCGCCAGCCTCAGCCCCGGCTCGCCGTGCGACACGCGCGAGCTGCTCGCCAACGGCCGCTACATGCTCATGTCTCGGATGTGAAGGGACCTGCCCTCCCGTGCCGCCAGCGGAGCACCCGCTCCTGTAGATGAGCGCAGTCGATGACTCTGCGAGGAGTCGCCAGACCGCTCGAGTGTTATTTGAACGTGGTCTCGTGACGTTGTGATTCGACTTGTATTCAAGTATGCGCGACCGCGTGTGGCTTCTGGCGAGGCTTATCGGTTCACTTTGAATTCATGAAAGCTTCACTTCAACTACGAGTATATTTAACAGACGGACCAACTCTCGGTAGAATTTAGCAGTAAGTGGTATCGAGCGAGTTTACAACTGCATGGTAAAACGGAATGAGGCCGTTCTATCGATCCATCTCTGACTGATCACTACATTCTCGATTTATAGTTTGATTCAATATAAAGACTCGGCCGGCTTTGTTCTTTCTTCTTACAGACTTTACAAAAACTATTAAAACTTCTGAAAATTTACCACCACGTATATCAACATATAATGTGATGCAGTTGTAAATAAGGTATTTGAGAATGTTTAATTATCTAATTGATTGGATTCCGCATGTATTGGCTTGAGACTGATTGATATTTGTACTGTTCTTTACCTTTAAACTTTTATAAGATATTAATATTCGTTCTTTGTCTAAATTATGTATGTACTCTGGTTTATCGTGGAAACAAACGCCATTCTTAAAAAAATATCAGAGATCAAAAATCCTTAAGTTGAAAAGGTGTCTTGTCTTTTAACCGATTGACAAAATTATCAATAGCGGAAAAATCCAACCACTTCTCAACTTAAGCAACTGATTGTTGTATTGATATTTTTTAAAGTAGGGCGTATATTATTTTCATATTTATTGAGGTTTGAATGACTGTGCCAAAACATTGTATTGGCAATTTATATATTTGCTGTCAGCTGGGGCTATATCAGAAAACTCGAGGTTTTTTAACAAAACTGTAAATGTCCACAAAGTACATAATTACTTATCTGTTTTCTTTAAAAAAGACATAAATGTAATTTTTTAGTTCTATGTTTTGACGTAGTTTAGTTGATAAGTGAGAGTTTTAAAGTTTGAAACAGAACTACATTGGTAAATAGCGAAAGAATCAAATTTTGTGAACAGTAAGTTCCATTGATTTGATTCCTTTCAGGCAGACTTTTAATTTTAAATTATCTGTTGTCACTTACTCCAAAGAACAAAAAAATAATCGTACGAACTAATTGCTCAATCATTTAAAACTGTATTAAACTCTTTCGACCATTTTTACTATTATGACAGATTATCAACAAAACAATACAAACCTGTGGTTCTGTTTCAATCGAGGATTTAGTTTATGGCTGTGACCTATCTATGGGACTCGATTAGTCAAATTAATTGCTATAATGATAGTATTGATGATATTACTAAGCTTAAAGTGCACGAGCTTAGCTTCACGATGCTCAAATACTTAATTATTTACTCCTTCAATTTCTCTTCTCCAAGTCATTTTTGTATCAAATGTAGCTTTTATTGCATTCCTTGTTTGTTTATTTGATAAACTTGATCAACATTTCTATAATCATTCCAATTCATTAAAATAAGGTTTTTCTGGATGTATCTGCCCAAGAGAACACCCCTAACGAATGAATTCTGCGTTGGAGTCCCAATCCTCAGTCATGAAGGAATACGACTCAAGAGAGAGAGAAGGGTTGGATATTACGGAATTCCCAGAATACTTCGTTTTGCTACTTAATTGAATAGCTTTTCTGTACCAATACCAACCACTTTTAGAAGTTTATAAAGGGAAATATAAGTATTTGTATACATATATGTCTGTTCTATATCAATGATTTCTTTTGATAACAGCAGATTGTTTTAATGAGTCGTAATAAATTGGTATTAATTTACAAAAGTCATTGAATAATTACTATAAAATCCTATAAAGCACTCTTTTCCCTACTAATATAATTAAAAAATTGACATAATTGTTTTTTGGTGAAGTTTATCAAATAAGCAATTTAAAAATTAATCACCTATAAACTTTTATATACCTTCTCTAAGTGCTGTCTGTAAACATTGCCTTATTAAGAAAATATTCGTCATATTTATTGTAAATTATTTATTTGTGTATAACTGTAAGAGCACAATTTTCGATATGTTATAAGATACTATAAAAATACTAGAAATAGATAGAGAAAACTGAGGATTCCTAAGAGAATTTTCATGGAAACTGTTGTATAAAAGTATAAAGACTCTAAAGAAGCAATCTAAAGAAGTAAAAGGTATAGTACTTATAGCTCAAACAATACTTCGTAATAATGGTATATGTATATGTATGACAAAACCCGAGGTATTTACTTGAATATGTAAATAATATTGATAATAGTACGAGTATATGTTAATCAAACAGTCCGAGATTCTGAGTCCTAATATGTAACAGTCAACATGAAATATCATTGAGCCTCCAAGGGATGATGAATATGAATAAGTGAAGATTTTTCTAGCTTAATGAACCTTAAAATATAGTTAACTAATTTATTTTTATTTAAGTTTAAATTCTGGGGTATATTTACATTCCATAAGTACGTAAAGATAAAGCTAGCTTGGTGTTGTGTCAAATCGGATTTAATTTTATTGAAATATGTACTATGAAGAATTTGAACAATACATTTGCCAAATTAAGTTTAATTAGTACCTACTATAATGGAACGATAACCACGGGTTACCAAGCATATTAACTACTAAAAACTCCGTCAAGTGTCGGAATCGAATTGCTTGAACAAATTTTACTTAGTTATTTATTCCGATTCAAACTATTTGGCCTTAAATTTGATATCAGAATATCGCACAAGTATCCTGTTGATATTGTCAAAATTTGCTAATTTGTGATTTAATTGCACAACAGTGTCTAATGAACTTATTATGTGACTTTAATTAACATTCCCTACAAAAGACAAATTGTTAAAAACGAACAATTTCTTTCATGTACGATTCACTCCACGTTGAAATTTTGATCGCACATAATTAAATAGATTCTTATAAATAATGCACATTAGTTATAAATCTTGTGCCTATACTACTTTTATATTTAGGTATTTTTAATAGGTTAATTCAAACAAATTTTATAGTATAAGTCACTTTGTACATAATTCATTATCATATCAAATATCTCAGTACATAAAACAGATCTAGAAAAGCCAAAAGTAGGATTGTAATAAAATTGCACTTTTTGACTTTACGAAACGGAATTCATAGTATAAATACAGCTTAATTAATAAACTATTCTAGCATCCTTCCACGCATGACACTCTGTGTCGCGATGATGAATAAAATACACATAAAATGGTCTCCCATAGCTCGGGATGTCATCCAACTAGAATGCAAGCATGATGCTACTCGCGTAAACTAGTTCGTCTTCTATTCGATAAAAAATGTAAATAAAGAATCTTAAATGCGTGCTTTGCTGAGCGCTTGACCAGCACAAGTTGTAATATATCAATGATACATTATACTCGTTATAGATATATTACTTTAGTAGCTACTTGCGTTCCTGTCACAAGTTTTGGTGTTCTCGACCGTGTAGATGTGATTTATCCAGTTTCGATGTCGTGGGAACTTTTATGAACGCTTTTGCGCATTTTTGAACAAACTATACACTTGTATTGCACGTAAATGTATTAATTAGATGTAATTCCAATTCCAAAGAAATTCTCTTATTCAATGGTGCCATATTGAACACGTCAGTCGACCTCCATCCACTCACGTGGTCACTCATCTATTTATTATTTGTACCTTAGTTAGGCCGTTTTCAAATCAGTCGTAAAAGTTAAGTACCTTTTTGAAATCAATAATTTTAAGATAAATTACAAAAAAATAGATTTTTCGAAACGAAAGTAGTGACATCGTTCGATGTCTAGATTTTTCTAATTTATTGATACAATATCCAAAATTAATAAAAATAACCATGTAGTGAATGTTGTCATGATGTGTTCGTTACAAACTTCTCATGAATGTTTCGATTTATCTTAACGATTTATAATATTGTTCGCTATCAAAAAATCTATGACTGTCTATTATTTTGTAGGTTATTTTCATACACAGGCTTTCTGAGGAAATTGTTAAGAATATTTAATGATTTCAAAAAATGACAAAAAATGGTGTATAATGGCACATGTATGCTGTTAACCCAGTAAGAACCAAGACATCTCACTTATCAATCGCTAAATTGCAATTCGAGGTTTTTACATAACAGTAAAGGCAGTTTCACTACTCATCGATTATTAAGGCAAATAAAGTGCATCATAGGAACTTGCGCTGTAAAAAATTACATTCTGCTCTTTCCTTGCTCAGAATGTTTGGACAGTATTAAATAGAGAAAAGTGTTTTATTGATATCACAAACATATACAGCTACATATATACTAAACATAATTTAGCAATTGACCTTAAAGTCCATATGATATGACTTTAAAGTCCATATGATATGACTTTATCTTGCATCGCCAGAATGTTTTTTGGCAGCGAACAATACTTGCTAATCTCTTTACAGAAATAACTGTTTTAATTTCACTGGAATTTTTATTATTACACTTTTATTATAACAATAAAGTTATCATCATAAAACGGGCGTATTTTTAATCAATACCAACTCTTTTTTTCTCATACATACATATGTATTCTAGCTTCCTGCAACTAGTCTAAAAAGTAAACTTCTAAATTTTGTGATTGTTTGCACCAAGGATTTGTTTTTCTATTTATGTGTAGATTTTCACTCGCTCAGCGATGCAGGAAAACATTGTGAAAAAACTGATATATTTCACCCATGCATGATGTGGGTTTCCAGAATAATCTATCTGCCCAGGAATCCTCCAATACAAAAAAGACACAAGTCTACAGAAAATTAACGTCTAATAACAATATCAATTTTAACACACATATTAAGGATTTCTATAAACAACATATTGACCTGAGTAAGTTGTTTACTTGGCCAATAAGGCAGATAGCTAAGTTTAAAGTCTCTAAAAAGCTTTTAAAGGGTCGAGCTTCAGGTAGCTTTGGTAAATTCTAAAACTTATCTGCTGCGGAGTTTTGAAAGGTCACACTGGAAGGTAAGAAGTAAAACTACCTACCTGTAACTTATATTAAGGAACTATCGCGTTAATTAAGGTATATTCATTTAAACAGGTTTACAGATAACGACATTTTCAGAAAGGCTTTAGTATCGATTATTTTGCGAATTTCCGAAAACTATTAATCTAATGTTGCTGACAATAATTTACCAACAGTAGCCTCTGTTATAACATTTTGCGCCAGTTATAACCCTGAATAAAATCTAGCAATGTACAAACAATTGTCGTCCTCAGGTGTCACATGATCGTATCCAGAATTAAAAGCAACCTATAAAGCAATCTTACAAGACTGGCCTGTTAGCTTAGTTGGTAGTGGCTCTGCCTTCTAATCTAGGGGTTGCGGGTTCGATTCCCGCCTGACACAAGTATTTATGCATTTTAAAAATGTATAATTTCTTGTGTTGAGTCTGGTTGTTTGTATGTATAATAAGTATGTATTTACAAAAGAAAAGTATATAAGTATTATATCCGTTATCTAGTACCCACGACACAAGCGTTTGCTTAGTGTGGGGCTAGATGGCGCTGTGTGGAATGTCCCGAAATATTTATTTATTTATTTAGCTTATCAAATCAGCTAAATCTCATACAAAAGTAACACTTTAAGTTCCGAAAAGATAACAAAAATTGACATAAATTTTAACTTACAAAATACAAATTTAATTCGTAAACAACATATTAGCGAACACCAAAAAATTCGATATTTTAGGTGCGCACTTTTGAAGAAAGATTAAATTTCTTTTTATATTTCTAAAAACACAGAACCAAATTTGTGGCCATCCATTTCTTTCTCCGATAAGGAATTGCATCATTAAAACTTTGCGGGCAGAAATAAATATCATTAGTCAAGATAATAGCGACTATATTTAACAAATAACTGAGAAAAGGCTGGAATTTTCTACCGATCATCGCTTTGGATAGTTTAATTTTGATGTTTTAAAAAAAATATGTAGGTTCACAGTTCACGAGCACCATTTCACTTTCAATACGTATGCAAGAAACAACAAAACTGAAATCACCATCACACATCAGAGTAAGAATTTAGAATATTTAATATCTTGGAACTGATTCAGTTGAAAATTGTAAAACAAGATAAATCTCATAGTTGAAACCAACGTTGATTTGGTCTCAACAAAAACTATCCAAAAGCTGGCATTAATAAAACAGGTACATATAATTCCTTCTTATCTTGCCTTCAAAAAAATTAATTCTGTTTATTAGGGAACTTTGTTTTTTTTTCTATTTGTTTTCTATTTCTAACAATGCCCTACATATTTGTTCCAGATATGCTCCAGTCGTTATTGCAGCCAAGAGAGAATCAGCGGTGTAAGTAGCGTCGGTAGCTGGGCTGGCTTCATGTGCTTCTGTCTCTGTTAGATGTTGCTTACCATCGAGCAACCTCGGGGAACACGGCTAACTATTGATATAGCTTAACATCAGGCAGACTGTAGTCAAACGTCAAACCTATGCGACGTAAAAAAATATATATAGGTACTGATGTTGGTAGAATCACGTAATAACATCTTAGACTACAGTGGTGCTTAACACCAGGCAGGCTATTGTGTAACATTGGCCTATTCCGTGTTAAAAAAAAATACAAAAATCTTAATAGGTTTCTGAAGATTTAATGATTTTTGATGAGCTTGAATTTAGGAAATTTTGGTGAAAAACATTTAAGTGTGGTGGTGGAAGGTACTTCTTAAAACCACCTATGGTCTACCATCTATGATCAAAACTGTTAATTCATAACATCATCATCATCCGCCCAATGAGACCCACTGCAGGGTATAGGCCTCCTCCCCCTTACGCCAATACTCCCTGTCTTGCGCTGTTCTTGCCCAGATGTTTCCTTCTAACTTTCTAATATCATCCACCATTTTAATTCATTTTATCTCGCCCATATGAAGTCACTTATAAAATGTCCTGTATCGAATAAACTCACTCAACTCCACGTAACGAACCATTTTGTCGTGAAATGCTTTCAAGAGTCGGCTGGTGTCATATTTCAAACTAAACAGCCGGCAATGAGTAAATATTGTGAAACGCGGCCGGCCCTTACTATGAACTCTTGGAAATATTACTCGGTTGACCCATTTCTTGACGAGTACAGGGCTTCTCGATTCGCTTGTAAGTTTTATATCGCATTACATAATAATAATAAATCCGTCGTACTTTAGCTTATTAACAAAATCTTACACTCATTAATAATGGGTCTATTGATGAACTTATTTGGAAAAATCTCTTAACACCATCATCATCCAGCTACCGTTCTAGTTATGGGTACATAGGTTATATCCAGGGTCGATCTGTGTCTTATAAATTCTACTTGGCTATATGTACGTGTAACAACAAAATACAGCCCGCATTTTGGGTACGCTGCCTATTTATATAGTAGATTAGGTTGCATATATTTATGTATTTATATTATTATTATTTGAAGTGTTTTAATGTGTAATTTTGTTGTGTAATAAACAAAAAATCATGCTCGTAATTTGTACCTACTAATTATTTTGGGATCTTACTGTAATCAGCATCCCAAAATGAAGAAGTAATCCCCCCAGCAATATAAACCAAGCAGGTAGTGGTACTGCTGTTGTAAATTTGGTTACGTGAAGGAATTCCCAGCGTTAATGGGAACATGATTTGTGGCCGACGAGAATGTCAGCCATTATACAGCACTCGAGCACCAGAAGGGGGTGTAAAGTACCGCGGGCTTATACAAACACTGCATGGAACAGAAACAACGATGTTTTCAGACAAAAGGATGTAGTTAAGATCAACTCACGCTTTATACTTTGAAATAGAAGAAAGAGATTTGAACTTTGGAAGATCTTAGTGCACGTTATTCACAGCTTCTTAACAGCATGTTTGTAAACTTAAATGGAAGGGAGCGAAAAGCCATGTTTACCGAATAAATGGATCCTTGGTAAGTAAATTAGCGTGGGTGCCACGATCAGTAATCACTCACAAAATAAGGAAGGCTTACACTTCATAACATACAATTGGCTGTTCGATTGGAAGTTGGAACTAATCCGCAAAGCAATTATTGAGGCAGAAGCGTCCTTCTTTGACAAGTGTTGAAGGATTGGTCAATGCACCACAAGAAATTGATGGAACGATATTAGATACAATGATAACATTGGAAAACTAACTAGTGTTATTCCGCTGCGACCAACACTAGACATCTTTCCAAAGCTATCATCCACAATGGACTTCTGCACAGTAACGGCTGATTGAATATCTTATGATATGAAGCAACTCAACCGCTTGGATCGTATGGTATGGTCGTTCGCTTGATGTGGCTGCTTGGTTGTCGTGGCCGGTCCCTTCACACGTGCCCCATGCTAATGTGCAGTTCCTCTTTAGCCAAGATGATCGGTGCGATGCCAGCAGTTGCGGTCCGGCACGAGCGGCGGCGCAACGAGAAACGCGGCGGAGTGGGGCGCAGGCCCAGCCAGCTGCCGCTGCAGCTGGGCCGAGCCACCGACCCGGACGCCACGCCCTCGCCCGACCCGCACCGCTTCCGAAATGAACTCTACGTCTGTGGGAAGGTAAGACATTCACTCAAGTTACTCAGACATTTGATAAGCACGTCGCGAGACGCGACTCTTACACCTATGATCCAGTAACTTAAACTTGACCATAGTGCGGGTTTAGCACTTGACAAAATAACTCATAATGATCCAGTAGTTGCATATGGAAATTGAAAAATTAGAATGGAACTGATTATCGAATGAGACTGGAAACCAAATTTTTCCTAGTTGCTAGACTTTTTTCCATAATACGAAACCCTAGGCAGAAGCCAACAAGATAAAAATGGTTAGATAAAGCTTGAGTTTTTATTTCCACATTCTCAATATCAAATTCTACCAGGTGAAGATTTAGACAAGTAATGTGAGATTCCCTCGTGTTCCAGGTAGCAGCACTGCACGCGATCGTGGGCTCGCTGCTACTGGGCATCGTGGTGCTGGTGGTGGGCCTCGTGCAGCTGTCGCCGGGCGCGGAGGCGGCGCAGCACCGCTACTACCTGATGGGGGCCGGCGCTGCGCTCGTGGGGGGCGGCGTGCTGGCTGCGGTGCTCAGGTGAGTTCACCATCACATGGGAGACTTACTACAGTTATGGTAAAACTTTTGAAATACAAATAATAAGGTGTCTGTCACAAAGTACAAAATTATACAGTACAAATAACAGGGTGCCTGTATAAATGGAAAAGCCAACGTGATGCGTTTGCGCTTTTGACGGTCTGGCATTTAATAATTAGATCATCTGAAGCTACGCTCCTTACTATCGGGCTAATTTATTCGTCTTATCATCCACTGTCATGGGTATTTCCCCTATCGTATGTTGGTACTGGGACCTCGACCAGTAATTTATTCTTTTTGTATTCCATTGTTTTAAGTTATCACTTTCTATCCCCATAAGATTTAATTGAATCTCCTAAAATGGCCAAAAAACTTACACCATAGATACAAAAACAATGAGAATGGGCGCGATTCTTTCGTCCGTTGCAGTCGTTTACCCAGAAAGGCATACATTATATCTTGTCGCAGCGGGTGGTAAGTAACACAACACTGGAACATTGCCAAATGGTTGATTAAAACAGAGCCATGGATGGCCCAGATATGCCCACCAACTAGACTACACTAGAATACCATAAACATTGTATTGGTGAATAATATCCCGCAATAATAACGCTCACAAAGCATTAATAGTGAATTGCTACTTGCAACCACTGTAGATATGCTGCGTATAAGTACACTAGTGGCACCCCGCAGTAATGGTTGCGTTAATGTGGATTAAAAAGTAATGTATTTGTTAATCCACCTCTTTACTAAATGTCTTCCATTCTGCAGCAGCCATTGGAGCATGAAATATGATCAAACACACAGACACCCAAACTTTTACTCTCAGTTTATGGTAATAAATCTATACTACTCTTTGTTGGGATCTAATAAAGTTCTAAACTGTTTGTCTCTAATAAAGTTTTAGCTGTGCCTATAAAACCGAAGTGTCAACTAATAGCGTTTAATCCAGCCATCAGTCTTAGGAAACCAAATTAAAGTTCCTTAAACCAAAGGTCAGACAACATTTGTACAGGGTTATTGCTTTTAAAAGGTTTTTAATTCCAAATTTCCATTCATTCAAATAAGTACAAATTACACTGATGATTACGATTGTCTTATAAATTTTTTAGTCAATATGATTAAATAAGTAGGTAATAACAAATAAAATAACAGCTACATAGGTACATTTGGTAATTAAGCTGCCAAACGAGAGCTGACACAAATGTTTATGTATTTTACATCCCCAAAAAAACGTTATTGGCATTGATGTACAATAAAGTTATATATAAAGTTACTGGCAAGTACCAGTTACATAGTATATCGTAAGATGACACTAATAAGTTGTAACCCTGTATCGAGCGGCCCAGGCGTAACCTTTAAAGGTCACCCCATCGATGTTGACCTCTCACTCTAGTTTCACTAACTACAGGTCAATTCGAACTGGACCCTGTTAGGAGTTGTTAAGGATTCATGAGTACTTGAGAACCATGTTCGTGTGGATCTCAGAGGGACAAACATATAGTACCTATGATTCTCGTGCCTGTACTCTGGTGTCAAGTTTTAAACCCTCTTTGAGCTAGCAAACTGCCTCTTTTAATATTATTAAACATCTTTTGATACCAAACATACCTATATGTTCCCAAATTACTAAAATATGCTAAATATAAGCAATGGCAATCGTTCAGCAGATGCAAAGGATATACATGCAAAACGAATAAGTGTTGCACAAACATGGCTTGATAGTCGCGGAAATAAATAAATAAGTGTGTAAGCTAAGTACACCAAGAAAAATGTTAATTGAAATCATAGGTGGCTTTATAATGAAGCCAAAACAATTATGTTTAACGATTAATAGCCCGAACGGAATTAATTCAAAATTATTGGAAAGAAATTCTTCCAAAAGTCTTGGTATAAAAATCACTTAGGCTTACGCTTCTGGATAATTGCGTGAAGTACTTTATACTAACCACTGTCCTAGTTATTTTAAAAGCTAGCCACTTAGATAAATTGGCAACAAAATATATTATACCTTTATAACCACAGTACATATACTTCGAAATTCGGTATTTAATGTACTCGTATGTATGGAGTGGAATGCGTCGTAAATGGTACGAGTGCGATAAAATACCGGAATAATGGTTTAATTCCATTTACTTCGCATGCTATACTTACTACATACCAAATATTGAAGTAATGAAAGTACGACTGCTTAATGGATTACAAGGTTCAATACAACCAATATATGAATAACTACTACCTAAATAATCCTGCAGTGCAAGCACGGCACGAGGACTAAAAGTCTTTCCACCATATTTATCCACTTGGTGTATGGTGACTCATAGGTGACAGGTGGATAAAATGGTGGAAAGACTTTTAGTCCTCATGCCATGCTTGCCCTGCTGGCTAAGATTGGATTGGATAGATTGGATTGGCGCTAAGAGAATTCATTTTTGCCCCGATTTGGGCTGTTAATTACCAGTTTATGAAAAAATCGTTTTATGACCTATTTGAGACTAGGTATTCAAAAACCATGTTTTGTGATTTTCAGATGTATCTGTCTCCACTGGTTTAACCGCAAGTATGGCCACGACGTGGAAGAAGACCGCGAGCCGAGCTCTCACAAGAATGGAGTGAGCACCGTGGACACAGGCCACGGCCACGACCACAAGGGCCATGATCACAAGGGCCATGATCACAAGGGCCACGATCACAAGGGCCACGATCACAAGGGCCACGACCATAAGGGCCACAGCCACGATAAAGGCCACGACAAACCCAAGCTCAAGACTCAGGCCAGTGTCGGACACGACGCCAACCTCGTCAAACAACCATCCGCCAGCGACACCTAAACACTCGACCATTTAGATGTAACTATGTAAGAATCGTCTTGCGCGTGATTGGATGCGTGGCTGAGCGAGCGATGTCTGATACAGACTCTGATGAGCGTTTCACAGATTTGAATTTTCTAATGATGCTCGATTGTTTTCGTCCCGCTTTGTAAGTAATGTCGATGAATTTGGAACTGAGGGAGAGCTCTGCATTTTGTAAGACATATTTGGAGTGATAAAGATGCAACACCGGTGGGTAGTTTGTTCAGGAGATGGAGTTAGACGTTGGCGTTTTTTTAGAACTTATAATATGTCCAAAAGAAATATTTTGCTTTATGTTTAGTTTCTCTATTCGCATTAGGTTAGTTTTTTATCAATTCAGGTATGGATTTTAATAAATGTGAAATTAAATTGTACTTAGGTACCTATTTCTTTTGAGGAAATTGTATGTAAATATATGTATATCAAAATCTCTACGTCTGAAATTATATGTATCTAACCATATCTATACAATCAATAATGATAAATTGTACCCAATGTGTTGTATTTCTTTGGAACTATTTTTACATAAATTTGTATAAAACATATCATTTTAATTAGAAATCTAAATTGGTCCATCCCATACTTTTGGAAATTTATTATCATTTTATATGCGTTTACTGTCTGCTAATTTTATCCAATAGTATGTACTTTAAAATGGGAAATTGCTTTAATTAATTATGTAATTCATGGGTACGTAATATGATATAATTTCTATTATAATTCTACTATAATTGGATAAAATATATTGTAATCAAGTAATATAATCGTGTATGGATATTATCATAATTTTAGGCATATATCTTTTTGAAGAATTTACAATTAACTTTGCACCTTGTATCACCAATCAATGGACTTCAGAAAAACAAACAAATACAAACAATTTTGAAAATATCTAAAATAAATAAAAGGAAAGAACAACAGTAAACCAATCACACTATAGAATCCATATGAAAACCCTTACCGTCCGATTATATTCAGTTCAATGAAAAAAAACCAGCGAAGTTTAGACAATTTCAATGATATATTATGTACCTATTCTACGACAAACACACGATTACAACCATGAATTCATTTTATATAAATAACCTAGAATTCTTTATTCCAGTATGAGCTTAGTAACTGTAACTCATTTTGTAATTACATAATATACATAACACTATATTCTGTACTCTGATCCATAATATATATACCTATAATAATATAGAAAATAGAAAAAGTATTTTTGGTTTCTCTTCAAAGATATATACTTGGTTGTTGGCAACTTGAGTATAACCTGTAAGATCAGTGATACCATATAAGAAATTCGCAAAAACCGTAAAACAAAAATATATGGTATTGTTGAACAAACCACGTTTAAAGACCAGTAGCAGAGAATTTTACATACAAATTGTAAAAAATTAACACTTGTCGGTAAATTACTATAAAAAACTTTGTTACCTGAAGAGCCCTATGCCATCTTATTCATCACACATACATTTTGGGTCTTATTACAAAACGTGGTTTAACTATTAGCACAGAATATGCTATTATTCCAGAACTTTGAAAATACCAAGTCCGTTTTTATCGTTTGAAATTTGTCTGTCTACTGTCATAATAATCAAGCTGTCAAAATGTTATCAATGATAAATCAACGTCCCAATTTTGGCGAAATTGCGGCGAAGCCGCAGAGGCCATTATTTAAAAAAAAAAACGTCCCAATTTAAAGTTGCTATTTTTATTTTTGGTATGTGATGATTGAACAACGAGAACCACTTTCTTATTTTCAAAGTTCTAGACTAATGTTTGAACCACATTTTGTAATGAGATGGTTTAAGTCCCACTATCAGACAGTTTGTATGTAAAACCGCTCAGGCTAGCACACGTTAAGAGGTAGTGCGACCCAGTGAGCCTGTACTAGATATGATTCACTCCATGATTCACTCGCAGCATCACTTAGAATTCAACCTTTATACATTTTTAAATAGAAATAAATAACTATCAATAGATATATTATGTGTATACATATTTGGTGTTGTAAATCGATGTTTACTATATTAAGAATAGATTATAAAATTGCATAGACCAATTTGTATATAGCAAGATGAACACACAAACAATGTCTTGTCGTATGATACTTCATATTATAATATGATTTCACTGCATCAATCTAGAAAAAAAATATTGGAATTTTATCCTAAGAGACTGAGAAAGTGTTCGTAATCAAAACTTCAACGGATTATTTATGGTTTTCGAGACTTTTTCAGTTCCACTCCAGCAGTTTGTTTTGTCAGTTTTGTACGAATTTATTTTACAAACAAATGATTTTATAAGTACGATCATTTTCTCTATACATTTTACTATTTGACTTGGGTCCATGATTTGGTCCAGTATTGTCATCCTTATACATATACACAGATAGTAGCTACACCACATGTAGGTACTCGTACGTACCTAATCATCTTGTATAGAATATTGTATAACTTTAGATTCTTCCATGGTTTCTACTCGTATCACTCATGTAATAATTTGGGTATAATTCTTTACTTCTTGTCGTACTAAGTCACACAGATAATAATTTTCATGCACGTTTCTGTATCTTAGATAGGTATTGCATACTCGTAGCTCTAAATCGAGTAAAGCTTACCTACATTAGAAATTTGTACCAAAAGAATTAACATCGAACTATTCAAGTATCTCTATTTTCAGATCTTTCATGTATACAGGGGTTACAGACAACTTACGCAAAACTTTAAAAGAGAGGCTTTAGCACTTAAAAACCAATAATTTTCCCTCTCATGCCTGGGAATTTCAAAAAATAAAACCGGATGTTTCATATTTTCACACGAAAGATGATATAATGTGCAAGCTACTTTATTTATATATTATACCATGTAGCAATTCATTTATTCAATTAATGTAATAGTTTTAATAAAATTGTAAATTAATAAATTTTCCAAGCTCTCAGAACAGAATTTATTGTTATATCAGTGAAGCCGCTCTTTATAAGTGTCTTTTTTTTTCGATAACTTGGGCAGAATCCAAGGCTTTCCAGTGTTGCGTTGTATTCAGTAACCCAGTATATAAATACAATGAGTAACCATGAGGGCATTGTGTATGTGGTATCTAATCACTGTTGTGAGTGTTTATTTATTCCATAAGTTATTGTTTATCGATGTTGTAGAATAAGAAAACCACTAGAAATAACTCTAATGTATCAGAAATCTAGACTTAATTAATTATTATTTATGTGAGCACAACACCTTCGCATTAAAGCTTTATCGTATGAATTTTGCATAGTCAATGTTGCCAAAGATGTTTTTATTATTTTACATACACGTTTAAATGCAAATGTTATAGTGAAATTTGAAGCATTTTATCGATTTATTATTGCCAAATTTATATTGTAAGTTGTATTTTTAAAGTTTTATTGTTGTATGTAGGTTGCTTGTAATACAATTGTTGCCGTGCCAAAGGACGTGGTGAGACCATGTTGCAGCCTCATTGAGCTTCTATAATAAGTATAGAAACGTTTAATTTACTCCAAAGGAATTGTTTCAAATTGCTAAATTGTAATAGGAATTGGTAAATGTTTTATTTGGTAAGATATATAATACCTATATATGTTCGTTATTTCTTCATAATAATTGTCGCATTATACATTCCGCCGCCGCTTTGTATGTTTGTAATAAAATAATTTTATCGAAATAAATTTAATATATGGTGTAATGTGGTATACCTTAATAAGTTAGCGATAGATCTTAACTGTACTTGTATTATTGCATTATAACCCACTTTGTACCTGTATCCAACATTAAATTCTGGGATTTATCACACATATTATGTGTATCATCTTAATATATTTAAATATTTATGTATCATTTTTATAAATTAATTTATGAATGGTATTGGAAATTTATTATAAGTATTAATATCAAGAACAGGCTTTATTCGGAATCTAATGCTCTATTCACTGTGATAAAACCATTTATATATATACTAAATTGTAAAAAAAACTTGTTATTCGAAAATTTTGCATATATTGAAGGCTTTTTACGTACCTACCTATAAAAAATCACTCTCAATTAATTTCAGTTAAATCTTAGTGTTCAAAGAGTATTATGATCCTCAAAAGAATATCTAGCCCAGTCAGAAATCATATTTCAAATATCAAAATAATTAATTTCTTACCAGAATTATAAATAGGTAATTATTTATTAAATGTGTTGTTAAGTTTCATCCCATAAAAGCCTTGCTAAGCTCGCTGAGAAAAATAAACATAAATAATGTGTATTATACAGAAATATTTAACTATTTTAAATCACAGTGAATAATTATAGAAGTTGATTCATCTTTTAAATACCCACGGAAATATGTTGTTAATTATAATTACTTATTGATTGATAATTTATTATTATTTTGTTTGTTTCAATCATAAATGAAGAATCTCAATCATGAATATCAGTTATAACATAATTGAAATAAATATTTTATGATAATTAATTATAATTTTAATTTTATTGTGACTACGCTATTTTATATCTCATATATTTTATACCAATGTCTCTTGAATAAAATGTGAACCTAATTATTATTGTACTGTTGATTTGTTTTATTTATTAAAATAAATAATAAATTGTTTATTGGGCATAAAATACAGTGTTGTACAGCTTTGAGTAATAAAAACTTACATCAATTACATGGGTGTCATACGTTGGTAAGGTTTACTGAGTCTTGTACAAGGTACCTCAAGGGTCCTGAATTGCAAGACTGCAGTACCTCCCGCCGCAGCAGGCTTCTTTGCCTATATTTACACTGATTTTAGGTTTTAAAACATAATTATACTGTCCTAACCATAAATAAAAAGATTACAAAAATATGTATTGCTATTTGCTAATTATTGTAAACAAACTTTTGGTCAGTGATACCAGCATTGAGGTAACAAATCCGTAGAATGTACATGGATTATCTGATTTACTGACCGCCAGTGTAAATTTTAAAAACTAAGCAAATTTTCAGCCTAGCTAGATACTAGCATATTTAATGCGGCTGAGAACACGGTACTATGTGGTGTGTGTGTGTGTTAAAAGTTGTGATCTGATTGTGGGTGAGTAGGTATTGTGTGTAGTTCATATGTTTGCCTTGATGAGTGTTTGATGATTGTGTGATTTTTAATATTGTGTGAGTGTGTGTGTGTGTGTGTGTGTGCATTTAGTTTCATTAAGCGATTCCTTTGTTCCTGTGGTTGAGCTATGTAAGCTGGGCGTATGTAATAAATTGGTATATACATAAGTAGATGGAGTATATTTAGGTACGCAAACTTATATTCAACTTTGTTGGGAAACAACATAATACAGTATATATAAGACATTGTCAAAAAAGGAAAAAAATAAAATAAATAAATAAAAAATCTTACTATTCATTAATTTGATCTAGGTATCACTTGTTAGTGGGTAATTTCATTTTATTATCTTCAGTAGCTCTTCCGTTTTGTTGTAGTTCAGAGTTAGAAGGTATTCTACGGTTTTTCTTGTGCATTCGTGAGTTGACAGGGCTGCCAAATTGCCTATGCCTTTGCACAATTTATTGTATAGGTCTGGGCCTAATTTGCTAGCACATAGTCTACCAAAGTTTGTTCTTGTCGATTCAATCGCCATGACTTTGTCCTTTCTTCTCTTTTTCTGCACTATTTCCCGGCTTTCGTTGTCTATCAGGAGATGCTGCCTAGTGATGACGGCTTTTATAAACAGTTGTCGTACTGTCAGTAAGGCACATTCTTGATACAGTGAAGTCGTGGAGAATCTTTTTCGTTTAAAAGTCATCACTTTTAGTAAAGCGCGTTGTGATATTTCCACTTTTTCCAAATGTGTTTTGGCAGCAGCTCCCCAAGCAGTAATACAGTACGTGAGTATGGTTGATGACAGTTATTTCAGAATCTTTATTAGTCGAACTTAATCATAGCTTTACCTACTTAACAAGAATATAACTAAACTATTTTTTAAATTCCGATCAAATACCTACGCAGCGATCGAAAAGAATGTAATCAAGTCTTCAGAAAGTTCAAGTCGATCGTGAACAAAATTCCCCTGTTTCATGCATGTCCTGCCATCTAGCGTACATGTAAATAACGAAATCTGTATGTCTTTTAAACTAGTACCATCTGTGTGTCAGCACTAGAATTATTTTAGAAGGCTGCGCAACAACTTTTAGTTCTTTAGTTCCAGAGCATCGTAGTGTCAAAATGATATAATAGATGGCAGCACTAACCATTTTATTTTTAACTACTATTTGAATAAATATGAAGGAACCCTTAGTTCATAGATATAAGAGATGAGGCTTTCTTCTTATATCTATGCCTTAGGTATTTTCCATATTGGGATTTGTTTTTTGTATTGAAAACATAGCCTGCTAGAAAAAAAATAATACATGGATTCTTTCAGTGTTCTTTCTAATGTTTATTAGTTGGTATCTATGATAAATTATCTTCCAGTACAGTAGACGTACATAAGTACCTTCAACAAGTTATGTTGCTTGTAAAGGTTCCGTACCCTAAGGCTAAAACGGGACCCTATTACTAAGCATACAACAAACGTAATTTTTAAGCAATTTTTACTCGATCTTAAGAAACAAGTAGAAACTTGAATATATGACAGAAAATATTTATATATACATATTAACTTTAAAAATAAATACCTAAAGTAATATATAAATCTATTCCCCTTGAACTATTATTTGTCGGTCTTCAAGTCGAGAGTAAACCGGTTTCTTCTAGGCAAGCGCGCTAGATCTTAGATTATAACGTTGCTTAACATCAGGCAAGTTGTAGTAAAGCGTGAGCCTATTTCATGTAAAAAAAAAATATGATAATATGGAACCCTTCGTGCGCGAGTCCGACTCGCACTTGGTCGGTTTTATTTTTGTTGTATTTTTGAGGTGTATCATATAATTTCTTAAGTAGACGCCGGGATTCGTTGTAAGTACTTACTCAATTTTAATGTAAATCATAAAATAACGTACCTACGTATGTATTAGGTATTTTCAATATATTTTATTTTCTGCCTATGTTGTAAGCATAGACGTATAACACACGTGTTATCTGTGGTTATACTTCTATTTGTAATCTTTAAAAAACTGCAAAGCAACCAACATCTCTATAGGATAAGGTATTTTTTGTAGCCGATTGATGTTGATTGAATTGTCTCTTAATCCGGCATAAAAAGTAACCAGGGTTTAATCTATCTCCATACCTACCAAATTTCATGTCAATCAGTACTGCCGTGATGATTGCTTACCATCAGGCGAATTACGGTCAAGAGCAAACTCATTCCTTGTAAAAAAAACGTGACGAAGTTGACGAACACTCACTCTTGATTTTACATAAAACACATACCTACCTACTTAATCATTTTATTTCAAGTCCTTA